>VMDO01021582.1:0-35155 GCA_007922755.1 Pedetes capensis | reverse complement strand
ACATATTTTGGACATGTAGTCAGGAGAGAACAATCCCTGGAGAAGGACATCATGTTTGGAAGAGTGGCAGGTCAACGGAAAAGAGGAAAACCCTCCACCAGATGGATTAACACAGTGTCTGCAACAATGGGCTTAAACATAAATAAGATGGTTTGCCTGGCACAGAATCGGCAAGTGTTTCTATCTGCTGTACATAGGGACGCTATGAGTCGGACTCGACTCGACGGCACCTAACAACAACAACAATAAGGAATAAGGAGATTTCAGCAGCTTATTTGTATTTTTGTAGATACTAATTAAAATGTTTTTTGAGGATGTCTATTAAACTACCTATTTTTAATACTTAAGCTACAACATTAATTTCAAAAACTTAAAAGTTGGATTTGATTCACATATTATACTCACGGTTAGGAAGACGTCAAGCACTGGACATAGAATAGATTCTTTCTTTAAAAAACAAATAAATAAAGACTTTTTGCCTCATCAAATTGGAAAATGGAAGCAACCTTGACCAGATCTGAACATAGATAAATTGCTATGAAAATTGGTATGAATGCATTATTGACTTACTACTTAAGAACAGAGATATTCAACCTGAACAACTTATTTGTGAACTTTAGTTTGATACTTTACCAACCATTTCATAGGCAAGTACATCCATGACAGGGATGATGTCACAGCTCTAAATGACTACAAAGTCAATTTGCTTTCCCGAGTGATTTTGTGTCAATTCTTTGAAACCATGAAGGATTAAATTATGTCAAATTTTGTCGAACATGTTTTGAAATGTGAAAGAGGGCTAGCAGTTGAAAGACACTTTAAAAAACTGGTCGAATCAGTTTAACTTATAGAATAGAACCAGGCACATTGATGGGCAGATGGAATGCACTTTAATTTCCTTGTTCTGCTGGTACATGTTAGTATGCACTTGGTTTAAAACCATCTCTACAAACAGGTCTGTGAGGTTTTATCTTGTACAATGCATGACTTGGCTTCAGGTAACAATACAACCTACATGTGCTAATTAGGGTTTATTATGAAATTAGAATTTAACATGTGTTTCTTTGGAAGGAACTAAATTTTTAAATGTGGGATTTAAAATATATAACTAATACTTGTGGCAAGAACAACACATCCTTGAAAACAATTTCTAACTGGGTGTTTAACAGATGTATATTGAGAACAGTAATATAGATAACCAAACATTACTAAGCTTGACACCATAATATATTGCAAAAACAGGGTCAGAAAGCAAAGGATAACAGATCATTCACAAGGAAGTATTCTAAATAAGGAAAACCCATCTTAAATATTTCAGAGTGGAGTGTACACTGAATGACTATGGGATGAAAGCAATACTAAAGTAAAATGTGCTGAAGGAGTAGAAGAGGCCATTTCCAAGGAAGGTTTCTTGGGGATTTGAACAGGGCAGAAGCACGGAGAGGAGCATGAAAGATTCAGAGCAGAGACAGAAGATACATGAGAAAAGGCCACAGCGGACACAATTCAGATATTCCAAAAATCAGTCAGAGGCTGAAGTGCATGGGAGAACTGTAGAAGATAAGGCTAAAGAGAGACAGCAGTCAAAGGGGGACTGCTCTCAATGTCAGGCTGAATGTATCATCTTTTCTGTAGTGAGGGGCAATTTGAATATTCAGCAGGGTAGAGATAATGGGATTTTGAAAAATAATTTTGAAGGAAAAGAATGGAGGCCAGGGACCAGAAGCAGGCAGAGTCTTACAAAACTCAAATTTAGGTAGTAGCAATGGGCAGAGGAAGGAAATCAAAGGACATTTCAAATGGCAACTCTGTAAGAATTGATGAATTTACTGAGGAGGAGGAGTAAAATCTGTTTTATGCTTTCAAGTGTAAAAGGCTAAATGGAGGTTTTGAAGATGACCACAAATTCCTTGACACTCCTCCTATAGAGTTGGACCTGACTCCCTTCCCCCCGAATCTGGAACTGACCCTAATACCTCACCTGTGACCTACAGTCCAAGGCAGCCCTAGTTTTTGAATTCTCCTAGCCTAGGCTCAGAAGAGTGAGTTTAAAACCTGCAAATAATATATTATCCTGCCTTGATAATTTATAACAATAACAGACTCATAGAAGTCCTAAGGAAACATATTATTTGGCTTTCAGACCTAGTACTCTTAACATACAGAAATATTTACCTAAAAAATCAGCTGATTATGTGCCAGGCACGGTGGCACATGCCTGTGATTCCAGCAGCTTGGGAGGCGGAGGTAGGAGGATCGCAAGTTCAAGACCAGAGGCAGTCTGTGTAACTTACCGAGACCCTGTCTCAAAAAGTAAAAAAAAAAAAATGGGCTGGGGGCACAGCTCAGTGGTCCAGCACTTGCAAAGCATGCAGGTGCGAGGCCCTGGGTTCAACCCCCAGTACCACAAAAAAAAATAAATAAATAAAATAAAGGTTGATTAATTAGGTGGCTATTGTGGTTTGGCTCCCAAAAGTTCATATGATCTTCAGTGTGATGGTGTTGAGGTGGTGGAATCTTTAAGGTAAGTCACTGAGGGCTCTGTTCTTGGAAGGGGATGAATGATGGCCCCCATGAGAGTAGGTTGTTATAAAACAGTCACTCTACATGGTTGGCCACTTCTGCAGAGTCCACTTTCCTTCTCACTTCTCTGCTATGTTATAACCTAGCCAAGAAGGCTCTTACCAGGAACCAACTTACGGGGCTGCTTGATCTTGGACTTTTAGCCACAAAAAGTGAACAAAATAAGTGTCATTTCTTTAGAAAATGCCTAGCCTTGGGTATTTCATTACAGAAAGAGAAATTGAAATAATGTTAGTGAATAAGCAGAACACAGTGATGGATACAAAGTAGTAGATACTTGCTCCAGCACATTTACATCTCTCTCCTCAGACACCCCTATGACCACTAATATGCGTGTGCAAGACAATAGGAGTTAGGTATTCAGGCTATTTGGAGGTACATTCTGTTTCTCTAGTAGACTCAGAATAGACATTGTGAAGAATTTGGAAGAAATTCACTTTGAAGAGTAGTAGAGTGATCTATTTTCTAACAGCCTGAAACCATAATTTTTTTCAGACATGGCCTCATCCATAGTCGAAATTCATGGTAATTAAAGAACATTAAAAGTGATGCACATAAAAATTTTGAAATTTCATGTTACTCCAGTGTCTATCTCCTAAAATTTTTAAGCATAACTAAACATGCTAGGGAGAAGGACCTGGCAATCCACTTCCAAAACAATCCGCCATTGAAAACCCTATAAATAGCAGAGAAGCCCTGACAATAGTGCCAGGCATGGCAGTGCCAGAGAGTGTTTTGTTCTGTTGTCCATAGGGTCGCTATGAGTTGGACCTGACTCGATGGCACCTACTAATACCACAACAACACAGTGCTATATAAGTGACTTTTAATTTTATTTAGGGGGCTGGGATTTAGCTCAGTGGGTAAAGCGCTGCACTGCAGTCTCTGAGGCCCTGAGTTCAATTCCCAGCACCACAAAAATGGGAGAAGGGCCTGGCAATCCACTCCCAAGGCAATCCCGAAGCACTCAGCCATTGAAAACCCTATGAGGGTCGCTATGAGTAGGATACCGACTCAATGGTACCTAACAACAACAACAATTTATTTAATTAAATTAATTAGTTTATTTATTTAGTTAGTTATTCTTGCAGTGCCAGGGATGAAACCCAGGGCCTCATGCATGCTAGGCAAGTGTTCTACAACTGGGCTACATCCCCAGTCTGACTTCTAACAGGTTTGTTCCTGTATGTCTACGTTATGTCTTTTCCCCAAATCAGCTTTATTGAAGTTATAATTCACATATGTAATAAAATTCTATGATCTTTAGTGTTAAATTCAATTAAACATATTCCATCTAGTAACCATCACCTCAACAAGATACAGAGCACACAATCAACTCCCCATCTCCAGCCTTTGGCAACCACTAATCTGCTTTCCATCATAAATTTCAACTTTTCTAGGTTTTCATATAATGTTATCATACAGTAAGTGCTTTTGTGTCTGGCTTCTTTTTCTTGGCATAATGCTTTTGCTGTTCCTACATATTTTTCAATAGTTAATACTTTTCATTGCTAAATAGTGTTGTAATGTCTGTATGTTATTGTTTATCCATTCACCTGTTGATGGGCATTTTAGTTGTTTCTAATTTTTGGCTATTACGAATAAAACTGCTATGAAAACTGAGTACAAAAGTTACATTTTTCTTGGATGAAACACCTAGGAATGAGGAACTATGGCTTAAGTATTGAAAATATTTGTGTTTTCCTATATTGATTATCCCAACAAAATAAAGAATACAAATATTTCTTAGTTTTACTTTGTAATAAAATTTATTAGTGGATCAGTAGTAAGATAGATGGAAAAACTGTACATTTTCTAGTCCTAAAAGAGTTGTACACAATCACATATATTCAACATTTTCTAGGATAATACTTAATACTATGAGTGTGACACTGTTCCTTACAACTTCAACATATTATGAATCAAACAATACATTCATATTACTATATAAACAAACAAAATTCATACATTAAGAATTCTGTTGTGATTTTTCTGGGTCTGTTATTTAAAATAGAATAATTTCAATTAGTCCATTTTTACAAAAAAAGTATAAAATGCCTACATGTCACACTAGTTACACCTGCTTCAATTAAAGAAGGAAAATAATTCTCATTTCATTTTCCAAATGAAAAACATCTCCTAAATTCACATTTAGGATTGTTCTGAATCTAAATTTCCACGTAAGAATGGCTGAAATAGAAAACCTTAAGTATCAGAATCCAGGGATAGAAGCTTTCACTTTTAAAAGTGTAGAGAATCTGAACATTAACAAATTATGATACCACGAAAATCAAAATTACAACTTAGACATCCCTTAATTTAGCAACAGTAATGTCACTTTAGAGTTAAAAACTATCAGTAATCACTGAATTGTAACACATGCAGAGACTGAAACCTTTTAAGTGCTTCTAAATACCTGTCATTATAAAAATGAATATTTTACAATATTATGGTCTTTAGAGAAAGACACACAAAAATTGTATCAGAGACACATTAGAAACAACAGAGTAAAACTTGTGTCTTCAAGTTACATTCTAAAATTACCAGGAAGTCTCAACTTCACTGAATTAATGAAAATAAAATGTATCCCATGACATTTCTATGGCAAAATCTAAAACTTTAAGAAGCACATGAAACAAAAATAAGCTAAAGAGATAAAATTAAGAAGAGTTTCCTGGTGCATATTATAGTATTTATATTCCCTTATCTCAATACTTGGAAACTCAATGTCAAATTTTATAAACTAGTAATATAAAATGATTCTAAAAGTATAAGTGAGTTTTCTATCATCCATTTGACTCTGACAATCTGCCACCTCACCCCCCATCACTGACAAGATCCAAAACATTTTACCACCTGCCAAGGAGGCATGGCCCAGAGTGGAGAAGGCTGGAACATAAAGGCACCAGGAACTAAACGCCACATAGTGGGAACACTGCCAGTCAATAGAAAGACACACACAGGTGCCCTCCAAACCCCAGAATAGCCGTTCTGCCTGCGTCAATGCACCCAGTCCCTCGGATGGCGCAGAACTTCCAGAATTTCAGCTTCTTTGGAGTTTTCTAAAGGTGAATGCATGTATTCCCATCTATGCATGTCCAAAACAGAAGCAAGGAATGTAATAATAATACACACATAACTTTTAAAATATTCTTAAATAAAAAATAAAATCCTACAAGTAAAAAAAATACTTACTACTAAAGAAGTAATTCTTGGGTATGCTTGGGCTAATATTAATATCTCAAAGCCAAAATACACTTTTACTATAAACCAGGGTTTCATAAGGTATATAATCTCAGATGATTCATGGGCAAATCTTAGCTTCATTCTTATACATAGTTCTTCCCAGAAAAAAAGAGGGAGGGTCTCCCTCTCTCACACATGGCTTCTCACTCCCTGTATTCTCTCCCTGCTCTCATCTACATATTGGTGTCATTCATCTATTACCCCCATATAAAATCCAATTTGATTTGCCTTAATTATTTGACCAGGATTTTCATATAAAATCAGCAAAGTGAAAACCTATGAAGTCTTAGGTAAGACACTGTTGATGTTAGCCTGTATATTTTGTAGGGAATAGGGGAATGGGGGTGAAAGGATAAACTACAGTGATGAGTTATTTCCTTACCGGGCAGTTAGAGGTAAAGACATCAAGATGCTTTCAATCCTGGATCCTGGAGTGAAGAGGCCAAACTTGGTGCCCCGATCATACAGCAGATTAAATTCTACATACCTGACATGAAGATATCACATAATATTAAGAGCTTGCTGAGTAAAATCTTTCTGAAATCCATAATGAATACTTAAAGGGAAGCTTCACCCCTAACCCTTGTTAGCTGGAACTGGCACAGAGAACACCAGCCTATAGCCCATTGAGCTTTCCCCATCTGGGCAGCATAAATAAAAGGGCATTCTACCACCAAACAATAGCACAAAGATTCTGCCCCAACATAAAGTGGTTACAAAACAAGAATGTTATGTTTTCCCATAAATAAACAGAATAAAAACAAAGCTGAGAAATTTAAGGCACAAAAACAATCAAGAAAAAGAAACAGCATTGTTTTTCAGGATAACAGTTCCTTCTGGTCCTCCCATAGACTGAGAATGTTACAGAGTAAAGGATTTCACTTCACTATTACTCATAGTACTGCTGGTAAGACAATATAGAACTTCTGTAACAGAAGGCTCAGTACAGCAAAGGGTAATCTATTAATAATCATTAACATATCCTAGATATTCTTCTTTCTTAAAATAGTTAACAGCATTAATAAGCAGTTGTATAATTTGTTCATTCTGCATTTATATTGACCATAATAGAAGATACTGTTTTGCATTGCATGCTTAGTTTTATTTTATTTTATTTTTTTGTGGTACTGGGGGTTGAACCCAGGGCCTCGCACTTGCATGCTCTGCAAGTGCTGGACCACTGAGCTGCGCCCCCAGCCCATTTTCTTTTACTTTTTGAGACAAGGTCTCGCTAAGTTATGCAGGCTGCCTCTGGTCTCGAACTTGCAATTCTCCTGCCTCTGCCTCCTGAGGCGGTAGGATTACAGGCAGGCACCACTGTGCCTGGCTTAGTTTTATATTTTTAAGAAAATATCTTTAGCATTAACTAAAACTGGGTTTAGTGTACTAACCTGTCCAAGTTTTCCATTATGCATCAGAAACAGATTTGAACTCGACCTAGCTTAAAAATCTGTTCCTGCCTTTGACATCAAGGGACGTTACATGTTCTCTCCAGCTTCAAAAGGATAATTTCCACTGCCTTAAAGAATTTAGAAGAATCCATAAATGTGAAAATTTCAATAAATAATCCCTCTTTGATGTCATTTCCCAATTCATTCAGAAACTAATCTTGGTCTTAACTTCCCTCAGATATTCTCCTTTATCTTGTGGGTTCCTGTCTTTAGGCTGGCCCCACAGCAAAATATTCCTTAGACTCCTATCATACTTCATCTTTTAAAAGGTACCTTTTTGTTTGGAAACTTGTCAAAGAACCTGTACAAATTTAAATAATTGTATCCATGGATTCCTGTCTGGTCTGACCATTTATATAATATTCGTTGGCTTTTATGTGCTAATGACTATTTTATACTTTCTGCCTATCTCAAAAAATAATTTAAAGAAACCTCATTAACCAAGGGCAACAGACTAGATGAGATGGCCAAATAAGAGACTACAAAGTCAAAGAATCATTATGACCACTGAAAGGCAGACTCATTTTTGGAGCACGTGGGGTAAGTGGAGGAGTAATCTGTAAAGGATACAGATAATGGATTATGAATGTAGTAAAAGAAACTGAAGATAGTGCTGATATCTATGAGTCTGTACTAGAGGCTGGGGTTATCTTAAGCCCCAGAGCCTACTGCCACCTTCAGGCCCAGAGATAAGGATAATAGAGCCTCTCTTTGAAGTACTGTCATATGCCATGCCATAGAAAATTAGCCTAATACTCCACACTTCTGCCTAACTCAAGACACAAGACATTCAGTAATACACACACAATGAAACTTTTACAATGATCTATCATCAAACAATGTAAAAAAAATAATTATTGCTAAGAAGTAAAGGCTTCACTTAATTAGTATTCATAAAATTTTCCAGCTTTGTATAGAGAAATCTTGTGCAAAACTAGAGCACTTTACTTTCTATAGAGTTTTAAACTATCCTCTTAGATATGTCTTCCCTACTAATCTGTGAGCCTCTTTTTGGCAGGTCAACGTTATGCCTACTTTGATCATGTTGGACCTCAGGGGAACATGATAAATATAAAGAGAAAGAAGGAAAGAGAGGCAGAGGTATATTTGAGAAATTATAGCAGGAAAAAGTCCCCAAACATGCATTAAGAAACTTTAAAGAAAATTTAATCAACTCTTGTCTAAGACGATAAATAGGGAAGAGGGAGCATAGGCAATTATAAAAAAGGATAAATACAAACATTTATCTTTAGAGTTGGAACATCATTTAGGTTGACCTCTTTGGAGCAAAGCTTTACCACCTTAGTACCCAAAGTGTCATATGCCTGAGATAATACAAATTAGAAAATCCATTTTATAGCCAGGGACCAGTGGTATACATACAATTAAGTTGATGGTATGGTTTGGATCTAAAATATCTCCCAGAGGTCACGTGAGGACTGATTGTTCTCCAGCTGGTGATGCTGTCCTGGGAGGCTGTGGAACTTTGGGAAGAAGGTTCCAGTTTTACAGAAGTGGGTCACTGAAGGTGGGCCTTTGGAGATTTTTACCCAGACCCATAGTTCTGGTCACTCTCTCTGCTCTCTGCTTCTTCATCACCAGGATGTGAACTTCTCTACTATGGGCCCTGCTGCCTGCTACCACTACACCTGTGCTGCTGCCATCTAATTCTGAGCCCCCAGTATACATTTCCTCCAATAAGTTTGTTTCAGTTGGTTTCTCTGTCACAGTGACATAACAGCTAACTAATACAGATGTTGTTGTTGCTGTTGTTAGGTGCCTTCAAGTCAGGTCCAACTCATAGCAACCCTCAAAAGGTTTTCAAAGGCTGACTATTTTGGGGATTGTTTTGGAAGTAGGCTACCATGTCCTTTTCCCATTTTTACGAAGCTGGGGATTGAACCTAGGGACTCAGAGAGAACTGAGCAGTACTCTACCAACTGAGGTAAACCCCAGCCTTCCTAATACAGATGGCAATGAGAAATTGATAGGGGATGGCAGGGTGAATATTTCGAGCTAATTCATGAGCACACTATGGCTGAAAATGACCTGTTTGGCCATTCAACTGAGTTCACCAAATTCAATGCACAGATCCAAGTGGCTGATAGCATGGTAAAAAGCACAAACCTACTTCAACTACTTTAACTTCCTTTGCGTACTAGAAACACTAAAAGCTTTAAGGTCATCATGATCTGGTTCCTCACCTGAGATCTTATATTACCTGCTGTATTATCTTGGGCAAGGGACTTACCTTTCTGAGTACATTTATTCAATCTATAAAATGATTATACTCATCTCATAGGTTTGTTGAGAAAAGCAGGGGCAAAATACCTAATATAAGGGTTCCATCTTGTAAAGGCTCCAAAATTAGTGAAATTTATCATTAAGTGTGAATGGGATCAGAAATTGTTTATATAAGAATAACTTCCACGAACTCTAAGATAAATGAAAAAAATGTAATTCCAAATTTACAAAGCAGTAAAATTGTTATATGAGGCTCATATCTTGTCACAAGGCTGGAAGACACTGCTAGAAAACTAAAAGAAATCAGCTGAATTAAATGCAGCATATACTTAATGTATACATATGTGTGTGTGTGTGTATGTATGTGTATATACACACACACACACACATATATGTCTACTATGAGTCTAATGTATAGATGAATTAAATAAAATTTGTTATATTTAGATTTTTTGCAATGCTATTAAATTCATTTTTAATATTCATCTAGGTATGAAAAGAAATTAGGGTGTGGATTAACATGACTATTACAAAGCATCTGCCCAAGACAACACAACACCCACTATTATTATGGCTGCTCCACTTCCTCTGGTTATGCAAGGAGACAGTTTATTCTCCTGTCACTCACCGTCCTCTTCTGAGCTGCTGCCACAGCTTCTCCTGGGGTGTGAAAGAGTCATCACAGTGCTTTTTCACAAGTGGAATATAAGAAGGAACTACAGCCTGGGCACAGGTCTGCACAAAGTGAAACACCTCCTCCTTGGATGGAGAATCAAGATCATCGAAAAAGATACCACCAATGCCCCTCCGCTCTCCACGATGGGCTATGAAGAAGTAATCATCACACCTGGAAAATTCAGCAGCATTAAATTAGGAAAGAAAGAAAAAGAAAAGAGAGACATGAAAATCAATGTGGGCCTTTCAGTTCAGAGCATTCTCCTCAACTAATGCCAGCATTAGGTCCTTATTTCATCTCCAATTATGAAACTGAAACTAGGCCTTTCACCAGATTTTCTGCAGATATCACCTATGGAGAGAATGCTTATACTCTGATCTGCGGAGCAACCAGGTAATTTAACACAAGTCTATCTAAAGGATACGGGCTGGGATTTAGCTCAGTGGGTAGAGTGCTGCGCTGCAGTCTCTGAGGTCCCGACTTCAATTCCCAGCACCGCAAAAATGGGAGAAGGGCCTGGCAATCCACTCCCAAGGCAATCCCGAAACAATCAGTCATTGAAAACCCTATGAGGGTCGCTATGAGTGGGATATTGACTCGATGGCACCTAACAACAACAACAATCTAAAGGATATGGAACTCTGAGAACTTTTGTGAAAAGTGCAATAGAATTCAACATCAATACTATACTTCTTGATCCTGCTTCTCTCAGAAGCATTGCTGTTTTTGCAGAAGGCAAGAGGACAGGAGTCTTCTAACAATGACCCCAACCAGGGCACAAACTTGAGCTCTCAAGTCAATTCTTCATTTGCCAAAGAAAGGGCACCATAAACAACTCTAAGGTAGCATTCAGCAATAAAATGTGATAACTCTGCTACATGCACAACTGATGGAAGAGCTGGTGGAAGGAAATATCCTAAGAATACATCTTTATTCATATTAAAGCTCAACTTTGTAAAGCAGCTCAAGAAACTATCAGGCTGTTCTTGAGTATTTTGTCTTCTCTCTATCAAACGAGTTTTCTAAGAAACCATTTCTAAGTGCTAAATATGTAGAATAGTTTACAACTTGGAAATAGTTCTTTTGGTGCTCACTATATAATTAGGGTCCCTGAACAGAAAAACATGTTCAAACAAACAAGCAAAAGCTATTTTAAAAATCACCTTAAAATATAGCACCAATAGTTTGAATTCATATGGAATTAGAATTCAACATTCTACCCTAGGATTAAAGAGACTCTGGCCCCCAGGCACCAATCACCTTTGGTTTGTTTGTTTATTGCAAGGAGGACTGAACCGAGGGTCTTGTGCGTGGTTGACAAATGCTCTACCACCGAGCTAGATTTCAGCCCCTTTATTTTTTTATTTTTTGAGACGGGATCTTGCTAAGTTGTGCAGACTGCCTCTGGCCTTGAATTCACAATTCTCTTGCCTCAGCCTCACCCCAGTGGTTGGCATTAGAGGCACGTGCCGTGGCACCCAGATTCATTTAGTTTATATTCTACCATTCTAAATCATTAGAGATCAAAAAAAGATGATGCTACACCATACGTACTATGGACATCTGTTATTTCTAAGTAAAAACCATATATTCTTGAATCTAATCCACATTCTTTCAATAGTTTTAGATTAGATTTCACCACAAATCCAATCCACATACAATTCTAATCCACATCTCATTTTACAGCCCTCTAAAACTATTTAAAGGATGCAGATTAGATTCAAGTTATACAGTAATTTATCTTAACAAGTTAAAACTGGTATTTCACCTCTGCTAGTAAGCAAAATAAGAAAACAGTGCAATCCTCATAAGCTGAAGAAGGTGTTTACTCACATAATATTTACTCTCAGGACACATAAAAACAATAGGATAGCCTTCTGAGGTCATGAGAAGTTTAATACTCTTACTTACCATTTTTTAAATTTTGGGTATAGATCTGGACTGTGCTGGTCACAGGCCTCCTTCAGAGTTCGGTGAAAATGGACAGCATCCTCCTGGTTCAAGTATGTTGGAGTGAGGTCACATCCACCACCAAACCACCACAGCTTGTTACCTACCAAATTGAGACTCTGGATTCAATGTGGCCTTAAGATTCAGCACACTACTGACTGTACTGGCAAACTTAATTCAGCAGCTTAATTTATTCAGCATGAAATAGGCAGCAATAAAAAACATTTAACTGAATTTAGCTCTGAAGCCACTAAAGCTTTAGGCAGGAAAGAAGACATAAACGCAGAAAGAAAAGAAAGAAAAATGAAAAAGTAAGAGAGTAGAAGCAGGATGGGAAATGAGATGTGTAGAGTAGTCAATGATAACACTCCATACACATGGACCAGGAAGTGAATCTCAATGTTAACTGTACATTAGACTCGCAGGAGGAACTTAAATACCTCTGCTTTATCACAATTTGAAAAATCAAGTTTCTAGCCCAGACATGTAGAATTTACCAAAACTCCTCAAGAGATTCTGATGTTCCCACCACACCTCTGCATCCCTCATAAAGGGTAAAAGCACATGCCAAGGAAGCAACTTACCATTTGACAGTGTTTACTTTAGTCTATGATTGTCAATATCAGTTACAAACATTTTTTGTTTGGGGTTTTTGGTGTTTTTCTTTTTTTAGTGTGGTTTTGATGCTAGGGATCAAACCCAGGGCCTTGTGCATGCTAAGCACTACCACTATATGCTACCACTATACCTCCAGCCACAGTTACCACTTTTAAATATTAAAAGGCTGAATCAAATTGAAAAACTTCAAATTGCAAAATGAAAACAGTGACTTTAAATGCTATCACCTGCAGAGACACCAACAGGAGTACACCTGGCACTGCACAGATGCGCTCATGGATGGTAACAGATGGCCCTGCTGACAGGTGACACAGGCTGGAACTACACACATGAGGCCTGATCAACTGCACCTTGTTTCTAAACCCACTGATAATGCCATGGAAACTACCAAAGCTAGGCAAGTTCCCAGTTTCAACTTAACCTCACACATAAGGTTTTCCTTCAAATATAACAAATTTATGTTTGCAAAGAGTCCTGGGTACACTTTGAAATTTGAGTTCATTATATTAGCCTTTCTGTGTTGGAGGAAATATGACAAGAGGAGGGGTCAGAGTTAGTCAATACCACTATTCCTTTCATGCCTACTTCTGTGTTATTCATTGTACCTGCCAAGAAATAAACCTTTATATGTCTCCTGAAAAACTTCATTAAGGTTGTATTTATTTTTTCTCACTTTCAGATGCAATATCTTTTTACTTGTTTTAAAATACAGATTTTGCACAATAATACTTTACATAGCTCTTGAGATACTTACCATCAGCTTCTTCTACTTCAAAGTATCTGTAGTTGAAATGCATAGTAGGAGCATGAGGATTCTTGGGGTGGATAACAGAGCTCACACCCATAGCAGAAAATGGCATTTTACCTGGAAAGTAAAATACATAGTGAGGTGCATTCAATCACTGGTTTGACACAAATTAATCTGATTTCTAAATCAGTTTTCAAAAGCTGTTTTATTAATTATTTTGTTTATTATTTATTTATTTATTTTGTGGTACTGGGGAATGAACCCAGGGCCTTGCGCTAGGCAAATGCTCTACCCCTGAGTTACATTCCCAGCCCTTTTTATTTATTTATTTTTTTAATTATTACTATTTTGCTTTTGAGATGAGGTCTTTCTAAATTATACAGGCTGCCTCTGGCCTCGAAATGCAATCTTCCTCCCTCAGCCTCTCAGTTATTGGATTTACAGGTGTGTACAACCACCCAAAACTGCTTTTTATCTCTTAAAATATAATTTTCATAAAGGGAAACATGTGAACACACTTATCTACATAGGCACTCAAATGGCTTTTCCAGAAGGCAATATTTATTTTATAAATAAAACTCGAGGAGGGAAAAAATGGTTTGGAGGGACCACTAAAGACTGTTAACCTTATCTGTCTACCTTCTTTAGTCTTCAGAGCTTTCCTTCTGGTTCTTAATTGTTTTGCTGCCTCCTCAGAAAGATTCCCATGAATTACAGAAATGCTCACTCCAGCCTTTTCAAATACATGCCCATCTTGAAGTACACAGCTGATGCCACCACCTCCTGTTTACAGAAATGGAAAATGAGAATATAAGAGTACTAAAAACTGAAAACAATCCTTGCATGAAGGTAGTGGGATTAGGAGTTATGGTCTTCCTTTATTTCCCAAGTATTCTGTAATGGTACATTTATAATTTTTATGTAGAATAATATTATATAATTAGCTTAGCTTTGTGTCACAAGGTACTGACACTAAGCTAATACCGAACAGCCCCCACTGCTAAACCAAATATTTCTTCTACATTCCTATGCCATCACCTAAAATAAGTCACTAGAATATTCTCCCTTTCAATATAACTATAAGCATAGAACTCGTCAGTTATGACATAAGAGAAAGCTAAAGTCAAAAGTAGGAATGAGTAGACTTGAATGGTGTTCTATTATTACTGAATTTAAGGGCTCCATATTGTTTGAAAACCTTTTTTCTCAGTTTGATGTTTGCCTTTTCGTTTTGTACATAGGCAATTAAAAAAAAGATATTCAAATTCTTAAGGGATTCAGAACCTTAAATTGAGTGAGACAAATATTAATATTTAGGTGTATAATGTTTATTGGATTTTAATTAATTAATTGATTTATAAGACACTGATATTACCACAGGCCATGATTTTACGAAGGTTCATGTTTGGCTTGTTTTACTTCTAAGGACTTTTAGGGGTGGATGGTACATAAGATGATCCATCCAGCCCAACCTTTATACGTTCCAAATGAGAAAACTAAGACTAAGGTCTAGAGAGGCAAAACATAGTATCCAAGATCACACCACAGCTAGCAGAAGACTGAAATAATTTGTGTAAGTGCTGTCTGTGTTTTGAATGATATTCTAGCACCTTACATATATTCATCTCATTTAAATCTCGTATTACATACACACATATATATTCTTTTTCATCTCCTTTCACAAATGGGGAAACAGAGCCACAAAAATGTTAAGTAACTTCCAAAGATCACACAGCTAGTCTAGTACTTGAGGTTGTCTCGTGGTTCAGTGGACTTTACTTGAAAACTTTACAAGAGGGAAAACACTAAGAAAACTACACTGAACTTCGTTTAATGTAGGTGTGGCAGTATCACAGCTCAAAATCTGTTGGCAAAAAGATGCTGTGGTATTCCCAGCTAGGAGAAGGCAGAAATCCTTCAAGTTTATGATCAAGATGGAAAGTTTCACTGTATAGGCAACAACCTGGTCACCTATACATGACTGTAAGAACTGGATTTTGGTACTTAAATATTTTGGCATTGGAAGTAAATCTTTTTCTCCAGGAAATCTGATGGGTGCATTCAGTTAAGCTACTGGAAAACCAAATATTTCTTATGCAAAGGAAAAGTAGGGAGGTTCTTGACACAAAGATGGAGTTGTCTGGCAGACACTTAGCATGGAGGACCAGAGTTCTTCTTCCTATCTCCAAAGAAGGACAAAGGACAAATGCACCTAGAGAAGTAGGTGAAATGTCGGGAAAGTCTATGTTCAATAACAAACCGGATATGCAAGGTTGTTGGTACAAATATTTCTTAATATTTCCATGGAAAATTCCATGATGGAATTGCAAATATTTTGAAATGGCCAGTGCAGGTCTGTGGCCACACCTACAAGCAGAAGGCTAATGACCCTCTCAATGTCAATCTTTTCAACCGCATCCCTTCTAACCAAGAGTCCCCTCTGTGAGTACCCCTACCTTACCCCATTACCCCATCCGCTGCCATTTTCTCCCTGCAACCTTAGAACCCAACCTGTTTTCCCCGTGTCCACCTCCCATGGTGGAGGCCGAGGGCAGTTCTCACCTTCCTTCCTCTCCCATCGGTCCACAGAGAACCCGGCGTGCCCGTCTACCTGGGCCAATGCGTTGCACACCTGGGCCTGGGTCTCCAGGATCAGTAGCTCCATCTTGGTCTTCATATCACCCGGCCTCCTCCTCAGCTCCTGCAGGTCAGTCACAGGCGGACCCATAAAGCAGCTACAGCGTCGAGCCAGCTCGTCGTCCTCCTCCGGCCTCTCCGGTGACGGGCTCCGGGTCCCCCAGCTCTTGGGCACCATCTCCGCCCGACGTACATGTCCAAAGGCAGCGGTGGCCAGCCCTGCCAAGCCCGCCATCGCCGCGGCCAGCCCAGTCCCCAGCCAGGGGCCGCCTCTGGCCGAGGAGCGGTGCCCCAGCCCCCGGCTGTGTCCGGTGCAAGCCGTGCCGGGGGCCCGGCGGAGGCGTCCGGGCACGCAGCGCGGGGACCAGGCGCGCAGCTCTCCGCAGCCGCCCCGCGCCGCGCGCCAGCAGGGACCCAGCAGCAAGGCCATGCTCCCGCGCTGGAGCTGCGGCCGAGGCCCACGTCCCGGAGACCGACCCCGGCACCCCTGGGGGTTCCTGAACCCGCGACCTCCTCAGAGTGGGAAGCTCGCCAGGGAAGAGCGACTGCGAGCGCGGGCCGCGGGCGCGGGCGGGAAGCGGAGCATGCCGGGAACTGTAGTCCAGCTTTGGCCGTCACCGCCACCGCCGAGAGAGCTGGGACTGGGAGATAAAAGTCCACCCCGCCCAGAAAGGCTGATGGTGCAGGTATTGCGACAGGTCTTGGGTGGTGCAAGAGGAATGTGGAAGCAAGAGGAGAGATAAAAGAGGCTTTCTTGTCACGTACAACTCTGGTCCACTGTTTACTCACAAACGAGAAGACAAAATACAGCTGGGAGGCAGAGGACCGACAAGGGCAGAAATATGACAGAAAGACACCACCGCCATCCAGCCTAACATTTTCAAACAGAGTTTGCAGAATAGAGATCCTGGCCTGGGATCTGTGAATATCCCTTCCCTGTGGTTCCAGTCAGCTTCTGGAGCTTGTGGGCGCAGTGAGGGCTGGGCCCGGGAAATTCCTCGCCAAGGGAGTCCCACAGGGAGTCAGTCAGTAGAGGTAGTGGAGATCTCCTAAGAGAATCCTAGCAAAAGACTTTCTGGGATCAAGTCC
This sequence comes from Pedetes capensis, assembly GCA_007922755.1. NCBI lineage: Eukaryota > Metazoa > Chordata > Mammalia > Rodentia > Pedetidae > Pedetes > Pedetes capensis. Next base: position 17,913 of record VMDO01021582.1, on the reverse strand, counting down.
ACATCACAGTTCTGCCCTTAGAATCTCTGTAAGCTTTGCTTCTACAGTGCCCACTTGATGATCTTAAAAATAAGAAAAGCAAAGTAATTGTTTTACTTAACCAGCAAGCAACTCTTGACCTGGTGTATTTGTGTAATTAAGAAATAACACATTTTAAATTACTTGTGTTACTATTGAGTGCTGCCAAGTGTTTCTCACGTTTAATACTAACAATTCCTATAAATTGGGCAGGACAAACATCCACACTCCAAGCCCCTCTTCCCCTGTCTTCCTTCTTCCCCACCCTTCACATTTTCAAATCATGAGGTTAGAAGCTGACAGATTTGGTATGCAGGTGTTTGCTCCTGTAACCATGCCAGGCTGGATGATAATAGACATAAAAGTATAACAATAATTGTCCACACTTTTTACAGATGTCTAAGGGTTAATTTGTCACCTATCTGGACGAGTTCAGTTTCCAGGAGCAGATCATTTAAGCCACTGGTGATTGGTCCCCCATGTTTTTCCTCATGGCTGGAGCAGGGAGGGAAGTTCATTGGTTGTGCACCAGACCAGTTGGTCACACAGGTTTGTCTTATCCTCACACAACTGCGCCTGGCACTCCCACCCTGGACATAAAGTCAGCCAAGGCAGCAATGCCTGTCCAAGCCTAGCAGCTATGTCAATTGAAAGGAAGGGCCTGAAATGACAAGGGAAGAAACTTCTCTTCTAAGAGACAAACCATTAACTGTTAGTCATAGTGTCACCTGCGGCAGACCTCCACATTCAAAGAGGAGGAAAGGAAAGACGAAGAATTACCACTCTAAGAAGGGTTATTTGCCTCTTCTGAATGCCTGTAATAGGATTTGGCTGGGCCTGATGATAAATGAACCTCATTAATGAAGAGGAACATCTCTGAACTATTCATCTATAAGAAAGCCCTTTATACAGTCAAGCGCATTGGAATGCTCTTGCAATCCCAGCTACTCAGGAGGTGAAGGTAAGAGGATCACAGTTTCAAGGCAAAAGGCAGCCTATGTAACTTAAAGAGACCTTAGCTCAATTTAAAAATTTTTAAAAAGGGGCTGGCGTTGCAGCTCAGTGGTAGAGCACTTGCAAAATGTACCCAAGGCCCTGGGTTTGTTATTTCTCTGATTCTGAAAATGCCCACAAAGTTAGTAAAACTTAAGGAGGAATAGGCCATTTTAAACATTTGCCCAGTCTTAAAGCTGATAGTAAGCAAACTGTGCACTACCTTTCAGGTTTCCATCCTTCCCCATCCTCATGCTCCCTGTGCAAATGACCCCTCTCTTTCCCTCCTCTGGTTCTCAGCACTGTTCCTACCTTCAGCCTAGTATGCAGTTCTTAACAGAGGCCTTAAATAGCCTGAGTAGTGTTAGCTGAAATCATGTCCCTGCAGGTTCAAATTGTCCCCAAACAGAATACATACATTTAAGTCTTATTTTTAGTGTGGAATAAAAGATATTCCCTCTCTAAGCAATTTCATTCAGCAGAAAACTAGTGGGGACAAATAAAAAGTTTACAGTAAGTTGTAAAACATAAGATATGCAGTAGGGGTCCTCATCTACTTTCAAACTCAGTTTACTGTACTGCGTTATAACTTTATTTTCTCTGTGATTCCCCCCAGCAAAAAAGTTCTGAGTGGCCTTCTACAACCTTACTAGACACGTGAATATATATATATATATATATATATATATATATATATATATCCATGATATATATATCAATTTTCAAACTCCACATGCTTCTCAGAATCCTTATGAATTTGGCCTGTCCTCCATCCCTCAAGCCCTGCTGAACATAACTGATTTGGGGCCTGCTGGTAGCATATTAGTCTTTGCTTTTTGGAGAAAATTTGAGGAGATCCACATTTCATCCCTCCAGTAGGTTTACTGTCTTCTAACACACACACACGCCTGCAGCTATAGCCCTGTGGCATCCGATCCTGTCAGATCTCGGAAGCTAAGCAGGGTCGGGCCTGGTTAGTACCTGGATGGGAGACTGCCTGGGAACACCAGAAGCTGTAGGCTGGGAGAAGGACCTGGCAACCCCCTCCCAAAAATCAATCTGCCATTGAAAACCCTATGAACAGCAGAGAAGCACTGACAATAGTGTTTCCCCTGTTGTACAGAGGGTCACTATGAGTCGGATACCGACTCGATGGCACCTAACAACAACAACCTAACCTAACACACACACACACACACACACACACACACGCACTTCCCACTATCTTTGCTAAATTATACTATTTTCACTAATTCCCAAACTTTGAGAGCCAAACTTAAGAAATATATCATCAAAGTGAGTCATATCTTTATTTTTCTTTTGAAACAAACTTATTGAGTTTATGAGGTACATGCTTTAGAGTAAGTGTGGGCACTAAGAGAGAAAAAGTGGTGACTAAAAGAATCATAGTTCATGAGACAGACAGAAGCAATGACTCAGTTCTGTTGCTTTCAGATAGACACAGAAACTCAAGCTAATTAGTAACAAGGTATTGCTAAACGTGTGTGTTGGCCTTGGCATGTTTATGACTTATTTTGAAATTCTTTTGGGGATTATGGGAAGAGTGAGCTTGGCAAAGAAGTGGAATTTTTGAGATTTTTGGGTTTGGTTCTAGAACTTATATTTTAAACGTTTAAATCTTTAGAGGCAAATGCTTACATGGATCTTTGAAAGAATTGCCTTAGAACTACATATGTAAATGAAAATTCAATGAAATTAGTGTTGTTTACTTGCTTTTTCATTAACTGAACTAATTTTAATTAGATTTTCACAGAGACATAGATACTACTCAAATATTCCAAGAATGTTTTATAAAAAGAACAGACTTAAGAGCTGTGGACATAGCTTAATGGTAGAGGGCATGCCTCACATGCACAAGGCCTTGGTTTTGATTCCCAGCACCCCAAGAAAATGAAGAACTTTTTAGGGGCCTGGAATGGTAGCATACACCTGTAATCCAAGCAATTTGGGAGGCTGAGGCGGGCAGATTGTGAGTTCCAGGCCAGAGGCAGCCTGCATAATTTAGCAAGACCATGCTTCTAAGTAAAAATGGGCTGGTGACTTGGATCAATGGTGGAGCACTTCTCATGCATGCCCAAAACCCTAAGTTCAACCCTGGTACCAGAAAGGAAGGAAAGAAGGAAGGAAAGAAGGAAGGAAGGAAGGAAGGAAGGAAAGAAGGCAGGCAGGCAGGCAGGCAGGCAAGAAGGCAGGCAGGAAGGAAAAAGAAAGGTGGGGGAGAGACTCAGAGACTTTCACTTCTCTACTTTGCCTTTTGTCTCTAGTTTCTCCCCAGTTCTTCTCTATGATAATATGGAAGTGATATCTGGAGTCACAGCAATGGTTTTGTGACTGAGATAATGAAAGTCCCATGAAAAGCCTTTCAGAGTAGTTAGATTGAGCCTGGGTCCTGATGACAACCTAGAGCAGATACATCAACTCTGAGCTGCTTACTTTTGGACTTCTTGTTGTAAGAGAAAAAATAACTTAGGATACTGTTTTTCAGCTTAATTCTGAAATCAGACTCTATTTCCTCTTCATTCATATGCCTATCCTGGGACCAATATATAATTCCAGAGGTGGAAAAAGGACTAATGTAAAAACATGGAAACCTCCCACCATAATTTGTGTTGGAAGCTTGGGCAAAGAGGATAGTGAGAATATAGGATGTCATTTCTAGAAAAAGAGAATTGTGATGAGCAAACAATAGAATGGATACCCAGTGTAGGGAGAAAATTTTAAGTGTATTCTGAGGAACTGAGTCTATGTATCTAAGATTAACAATAGAGAATTCAGAAAAAAAGAACTAGATAAGAACAGAGCAATAGTTTATGGGAAGGAGATGACAATCAGTGTGTTATAGACAGCTATTAATAGAGATGTTTCTACAAATTTAGCCTAAGCACTCCAGCTGCTCCATTTCACCAGGTATTTGGTGGCCACTCCACCCCTTCAGTGCTAAGTGTTCTCACTAGCCCTTCTTATGTCATGGGCCAACAGGTAGGGTGGATTGTTTAGGAAGATATTGGGAACAGAGTGTTGGGGCATATGCACTTGTTCCTTCTGTTAAGCCATCAAGGAACAATAGTTATTGGGTACCTGATGAGTAGCCCTCATCATTCAACATTCAACATTACTCTTGAGTACTTGCCTTCATGTCTTCATGATAACAAGTGGTCCTTACTCAAGAAAGCAAAGCTACTTTCACTCATGTCACCAAGTGTTGCTCTCATTTGGTGGACTGTACTACTTTCTTGGAAAATACACATTTAAGGTCTTTTACCTTAAACGCATAGTGACATTTGTTTAAACTTAGAAGTCAAGAGTCCATTGTCTTTGTTCTCTGCATCTTCTTGAGTGACCTTTTAGCCCATGTCTGGTTAGCTTGAAACCTGCCTCTAGAAGAGAAAAGGTCAGTGAATACAAAGGTAAGGAAAAGCACATTCAAAATACTCTTATTGTAGCCAGGCACAGTGGTGCACATCTCTAATCCCAGGGACTCTGGAGGCAGAGGCAGGAGGATCACAAGTTTGAGGCCAGAGGCAGACTGCACAACTTACTAAGATCCTGTCTCAAAATAAAAAATAGAAAAAAAAAAAAAGGTGACTGTGGGGGTGGAGTGCCCTGGGTTCAATCCTGCAGTACTGAAAAGAAAAAAACAACTTTTATTACAGTCATGTAGAACTGCCCACTGGCTGCCTTTGAGAAAGGAGCTTCAGAACAACTGATAGGGTAGAAGTTAAATTGAAAGAACATATAGCTCACTTGGTAGAGTGCCACTCTGCACACATGGAGGCCCTGTGTTTGATCCCCAGCACCAGAAAAATGGGAGAAGGGTCTGGCAACCCACTCCTGAAACAATCCTGAAAAAATCATCCATCATAAACCCTATGAGTATGATTCAGACCCGACTGGATGGCACCTAACAACAAACAACATAGAGCAATAGTAGCTAGGGTGGGAGGTTGCAAGATTGACTTTTTAGTTTGGGTGGGAGACTTGAGTATTTTGTTTGTTTCTGACAAAAAGAGTAAAAGAATACAGAGCAACTAAAAATACAAGTATATTGGCCAAGCACTATAGCACATGCCAGTAATTCCAGTGACTCTAGAGCATGAGGTAGAAAGATTGTGAGATTGAAGCTAGAGGCAGCCTGCATAACATAGCAAGACTTTATTTTAAAAAATAATAATAACTTAAGGGTCTGGGAGTACACCTCAGAAACAGAGCCCTTGCTTACTATGTGTGAGGCCCTGGGTTCAACTCACTTGTACTGTTAAAAAAAAAGGATAAAAGCACCCCTCTACCTCTTGGCTAGACCCAAGGTTTGCTTTCTTTCCTTCTTTTCCCAAATTATACCATTGAGTCTCCATTCAAAGAGCACAGAGATCAAGAGGAATGAGAAGGAGTATTGGGGCAAAGGAATAACCACTTTAAGTTCTAATATTTGTGCCTTCAAGAGATCTAGTTCTCTTGGTCCAAATATTTACTCTAGTCCTCACCATCATCCTCAATCTCTTGCCCTTAACTGTAACTGGGGGGTAATGAGAACATCATAGGGTGATTACTCTTGGTCAAGGAGAGTCCTGAATCATTTGGATTTTTTCTATTAATATTTATTTAGGAACATTTATGAGCTATTTTCGTTTTATAAACAGTCAGGACCACTGTAGTCACCCTGGAAGCTTGGATAAGCCTTATTGATAGGTGCCATCAACTTGGGTCTGACTCATAGCAACCCTATGTACAACCAAACAAAACACTATCCAACACTGGGCCATATACAAGATCTTTTTATGTTTGAGCCCATTGTTGCAGCCACTGTATTTCTTCTCATTTTGAGTCATGCCACATTAGCAAATAGAAGTCCCAGGGGCTTTACATCATGAAGGCCAATTCTACTTTGAGGCAGAAACTCTTCCCCAGTCATTTCTTGAATGTCTTCCAGGCTGGGGGGCTCGTTTTCCAGCACTGTATGTGACAGTTCTTCTCTGCTATTCATAGAGTTTTCAATGGCTAATTGTTTTAGGGGTGGGCTGCTGGGTGTTTCTCCCTAATCTATCTTAGTCTGGAACCCTGGCTGAAACCTGTCCACTATGGATGGCCCTGCTGGTATCTGAAATACCAGTGGCATAACCTTCAGCATTACGGCAACACACAAGCCCCCATAGCATGACAAGCTGACAGACATGGAGGCTCTTAGCATTACTGTACTGCTTTTCATCTAACCTAGAGCTGTTGTCCACTAATACAATATGAAGAATGTTTACTAAATACCTGCATCTTCATGGGAGCTTCAAGGTACTTAGGCAGCATCTCCCATCCTACTAGAAACAGTGGATCCATTTGAACCACCAGATCATGTCTTCAAATGAATTACTACGCTGGTAGTCCTCACTTTGAAAGTACCATAGGACAATAAAAATAACCCATGCAAGCAGAAGCCAGGCATATCATTCTTAACATCAATGGGAAAAATTTATGGTATGTGATCTTTAAATTTTTTGACAAAGCATTAAAAACTCAGTTACACATTAAAGATAGCTAATATAATATATGCCTTCAGCCATAGCCCTGTGGAATCCGATCCCTTCAGATCTTGGAAGCTAAGCAGGGTTGGGCCTGGTTAGCATTTGGATGGGAGACTGCCTGGAAACACCAGGTGCTGTAGGGTTGGGGAACGGACCAGGTAACCCGCTCCCAAAAATCAATCCACCATTGCAAACCCTATGAACAGCAGAGAAGCACTGACAATAGTGTGTCAAATGTGTATAGTCACCATTTATACTGGTGAAAAAAATGTATTTGCAATGAAAAGGTCATTGGTCTGACAAAATTCTGTCATGTGATCTCCAGCATCAATTCTGTCACCAAAGCCATATTTTCCAATACTGAGTCTTCTTTTTTGTTTCCAATTTAAAACCTTAGTAATAGTGAAAAGCAAAATGCTTTGTTTCTTTGTACTTTTCAAGAATAGTTTGAACAATGTTCATCTTCTTTTTCTTATTTTATAAACTGTGACATGAAGCAAGCATCTTTAGTATGTTTTGGTGAATTGTCATATACCTATCTAAGTCTGGATCAGCTTCCAACATTTTATCCCTTGTGATCTCCTTGATATGAATTATTTTAATAGTTCCTTTAATGTGAAGATTTTCTTTTCTTCTTCTTTTTTCTAAAGCAGCATCACTTTCTCTGAGCCATCATCATCCAACACAGACAATTTCTCCCTCTTTGTAAATAATGGGCTTTCAGTAAGTACAGTGGGGGTTAATTTTATGTATCATACTACCTGGGCCACTTTGCCTGGATATTTGATCTAACATTATTCTGTGTGTTTCTATGAAGGTGGATTTTAGATGATGTTAATGCTTAAACTGGTGAATTTCTGTTCTTCAAATTGTGATATTTCAGTTGAAGACCTGAATAGAACAATAGCTTGACCTCCTCTGAGTAAGATGGGATTCTGTAAATTCTTCCAGCAGCCAGCCTTCAAATTTGAACTATAATATCTCCCTACTGGGTCTCCAACTTTCTGACCTACCCTACACAGCACTACAGATTTTGAACATGCCAATCTCCTAAATTTCCTCTCTCTCAAATATGTGTGTGTGTGTGTGTGTGTGTGTGTGTGTGTGTCTAGAGAAAGCATTTATAGAGAGTACACACATATATACAAAGATACACAGCCATGCACATACATGATACTAGTTCTGGTTCTTGGAGAACCTGACTAGCACTTTTCCTCTGGCCAGACTCTCTCAAAAGGTGATAATTTACTAGTCAATTTACTTGTCAATTATTTCTTCTAAAATTCTATTTATGTTTGACTAAAATTTCACTTGTAGTGTTATCACTTTTGCATCTTTCACTGTCCATTATTGTTGACCAATTCCCTCTTTCAATTATTAATTTTTATAAAATGTCATGGGTCTATTATTGAGACACAAAGACACAACATAGCTACATTTGTTTCCTTCTGTGGATGAACTGAGTAGCAGACCAGTACTGACTAATTAAGAAGAAACTGTGAAAAAATTAACATGGTTGGTCAGCAAACATAATGTATATCTGATATTTATGTAGTGCGTTGTGGACTGAAGAGCTAGCACAACATTTGTACTTTACACAATTACCCAGAGTTATGTAATGGGGTAAATGATATCTGAGCTGCATTGACAGGGCACTGGTGATATTTAACTAAAACATGGTGACTAACCGAAATTTGTTCAGATTGAAACCACTTAATGGAAGGACTACCAGAATTCCTAAAACCCAGATGTGTTTAAAACTGATTATCTGGGTTCATAATTACCAAAATCTCTGCCAAGAAAGATCATGAATCAAAGAAAACAAGGTTGTCAACAGAATCAGAATCATGTCTTTGTGTTGTCTGTCATTTCATTAACTTGAATCTTGAAATATGTGACATGTTATTTCTTGCCTAATTTCTAGGTGAATAATTGGCACTTAGAAAAAAATGTTCAAACGTATGAAGTGGTTTGTGACAAAGACAGTTAGTTTTCCACTCCAAATCCATTCCTCCCTTCTTAACAACATTACTCCAGGTTATATGTAGGGGGGTTGTAGCTTCTTCACTAAAGTTTGTATTCCCATCCTTCCTTGAAGTCCTACCAAAAGCTTCAAAATTTCTGACAAAATTCTGGATAGTGAGCTACAAACAAAATTATTATATGCCATTTCGAGTTTGACTTTTAAGGGAATGTATTGCTCTTCTCTGGCCTTTTTTCCACTTTCTGGGATACAGATGTAGGACACTTAACTCTAACCTAACTAGTACGGTGGTTGGCATCCTCTTTAGAGATAAAGAACAGGCTAACACAGGAGATTTATACACATCACACAGAATAGCTAATGGATTCTCTCCCTCTACATTTTGATTTAAAGAGGACAAGAGTGAAAATGATGGCCTTAAGTTTAAAAGCATCTGCCTGTGTAGGAAAAAAGCTGAGCAGATCTACAGAAGGTGATTGATGGTGTAATGAAGCCACCGAAACTATGATGAGTAAAATTTACTTCTAGCAGAGTGGGTATGGTGATTTCTACTTAGAAGCTACAGAAGATATGAACTTCCTTTCCTAACAACTGGATATGTTTGGATGTAGACTTCCAAAATGCAAATTGAATTTCTAAGCAGCTGAGGCCTAATGACAATAGCAGTTATCTGGCACTATTTATATAATTTTGTGATAAAGATAAATTTGAAGTGTTATTAACCAATTAAATAATTGACATAGGAATAATTTATCCTACTATAACTTTTGATTATGTATAACACGAAGATTGACTCATTTGTAAGGAGCACAGAAAAAAAAATCTGATATTTACAACAAGTGTGTAACACCCATATATATATACACTAGAGGGCACTCATCTACTAGTTCTCAAATCATTATGTCACAGAATCACCCAGGGATCTTGTATAAAATATATGTCTCCATATTGTGGAGGAGCCCATGAATCTGTATTTTTAATAAGAGACTACATAAAAGCATGGTTAAGAGGATGGCTCATGGAGCCCAAGTTTCAACATTTGAAATGAAGCTCTTTACCATTTGCAAACTTAGGCAATTATTTAACCTCTCAGAGCCTCTGTTTCCCCATCCAGCAGAAAAATCTAGGAACAGCACCTACCTCCTTGAATAGCTGTGATGATTAAATGAGAGAATTTAAAACACAATGTAGTACCTGGTAATATATATTCACCCTACTATCATAAGTATTACTTTTAATAAAGATTTTCATTGATTTTGTATCAAGGAGGTTGAGAAGCACAAGACTATTTGAAATATAAAAAGAATTACTCTCTTCATACTCTACCCAGCTAAAAATCAGATTCTGACCCTCAGCTACAATGATCATAGAATGGCAGAAACCAAAGTCACAGGGTATAGAATGGAGCGAGATAGGGCTACTAGGTGTGCTTTGTCAAAGACTTTATACTATATTCAGAAGTCAGTGGGAATCCATCAAAGGTCATTGAGGCAGAAGATAGCAGACTAATATTTGAGAAAGACTCTGGAAGCAAAATAGAGATGGAATGTGAGAGGTGAGGCTGGAGGCAGATAGATAGAGGAGTACAGGTAGAAGTAATGCTACTCTTTCTCCAACCTAGGAAAGGATCATCCACATCAGAGACTCTGATAATAACAGTTTCTTCTTGGAAGATCACAACAGAGGCATTGGGAATACAGTGGAGCTTGTATTAAAACACTGTCCCATGTCTGCCCTATGGTTTATACACTGCATATTACAGAAATCCCTGCAGTCATCCTCCCTAAGTTTTGAGGAACACGTCCTGCAAGGAGGACTTCTGCAAACCATGCAGTGGGCAAGGGGAAACTGTTCCACTCTCCATAGCACCAGAGGCTGAGAAGGCCATGTGTTCTACATCTCTCCTGATAAGTCCGTAGATACTGGGATAGAGTTCCAAGAACCATGGAAGCTTTGAAATGTTTGACTTAAGAGATAAAGAAGTAGACTTTAGTTCTCTTTATCACCCCTGAGCCAGAATGGGCAGGGCTGGCATAGGGTGGGACTGGTCCAGAGAAGAAAAGAACTGAGGTCATCTCTCCTTGGCTCTTTCTGGAGTTCAACAATATTGTCTTGCTACCATAAAATTAGCAGGCCCAGGGGAAAACAGCTTTGTGAGTCTTTAGTACCTGAGGACTGACTAGGAATGATTCCATGAGAAATAATTTTATTCCTGGTGTTTGTGTTGCCATAATCAGTCCCTATGTGTACACTCAGCCATATCTTATGTACCCCCATATATCTAGTTTCTAAGGCTCAGCCATAACACTGTGGCATCCAATCCTGTCAGATCTATGAAGCTAAGCAGGGTTGGGCCTGGTTAGTAATTGGATGGGAGACCACCTGGAAACACCAGGTGCTGTAGGCTTGGGAGAAGGACCTGGCAAACCACTCCCAAAAATCAATCGGCCATTGAAAACCCTATGCACAGCAGAGAACCACTGACAATAGTGTTTTATCTGTTGTATGTAGGATCGCTATGAGTGGGACACTGACTCCATGGCACCTAACACCAACTAACAACAAGAAGAAAACATGAAAAATGTAAACAGACAGAACAGCTGTTCTGTTAGAGTTCTTGGCCTTGCATAATCATAGGCTGTTATCTCAGACTGTTCCAAGAAAGAAAGAGCCTAATCCAATGGTTTTGGAAATATTTACTGTCAGGTTTGTTCAAAAAAATTCCTATGAAAAAAATCCAACTGAGCCTTGGGCACAAAGCAGATCTGCTTTGGTTGTGGGGCTTCTGGCTAGGCAATACCTCTTCTGATTGTCAGCCTCTAACACTGGATTATGTGAATCACTTCTTTGAACCCTTAGAACCAAGAGAAGACAAGTCTAAAAGTCATGATTGAACCACTTCCTCCATTTTACAAAGAACAGAAATTAATCCAAAATGGTCACTATTATTTGAATAGAGTATAAGAGCTACAAACTCTGTATGTTTGTCATCTTGTCAGCAGTGGGGAGTTGCATGTTGCTGTGTTGAAAACTGTGCCACTAGTATTTCAGATACCAGCAGGACCACCTGTGGTAGACAGGTTTCAGTTGAGCTTCTGGACTAAGACAGACTAGGGAGAAGCACCAGCCTACCCATTCCAAAAACAACTAGCCATTGAAAACTATGAATAGCAGAGAAGCACTGTCAAATATGTTGTTCTTGTTAGGTGCCATTGAGTTGGTATCCAACTCATAGCAACCCTACGTACAACAGGTGAAACACTATTGTCTGTGCTTCTCTGTTATTCATAGGGTTTTCAGTGGCAGATTGATAATTGGGAGTGGGTTGCCGGGTCCTTCTCCCAAGCTTACAGTATCTGGTGTTCCCAGGCAGTCTCCCATCCAAGTACTAACCAGGCCCAAACCCGCTTAGCTTCTGAGATCTGATGGGATTGGTCACCACAGGACTGTGGCTGTAGGCCTAGAAGACACTGGGGAAGAGTTGCCTCCTCAAAGTAGTAGTTGTTGTTAGGTGCCATCTAGCTGTGTCCGACTCATACCAACCCTCATAGGGTTTTCAATGGCTGATTGTTTGGGGATTGCCTCAGGAGTGGATTGCTACCTCCTTCCCCCATTTTTGTGGTGCTAGGAATAGAACTTGGGACCTTAGAGACTTCAGAGTGGCGCTCTACCAACTGAAATAAATCCCAGCCTCTGTCAAATATAGTGGCAGAAAATGAGCCTTCCATGTTCAAAGGCATTGAAGAAATGACTGGAGAAGAGTTGCCTCCTTGAAGTATAGTTGACATTAATGATGGGAATGGAGTAAAGCTTCTGGGGCCTCTGTTTGCTGATGTGGCATGACTAAAAATGAGAAAAAAACCATAATGCCTACAACAATAGGCTCAAAAGTAAAAAGATTGTATACATGGCAGTGTTGGGTAGTATTTTGTTTGCTGTCCTTAGGGTCACTATGATTCAGATCTGACTCAACAGCACCTAAAAACAACAAATAAGAATTACACAGAGTGTTACACAATAAAAATTGGAGATTAATGTTTAAATTCATTATAAGGAATAGAGTTTGGAGAGCATTTTTATGGGTTCTTTTGGGTGGAAATATTGAGTCAAGAACAAGACAGAAGTGTGGATCCAAAATGACAGAATAGAGGCCCCCAAACTCTCCTGCTTTTCCATGAGATATAATCAAAACACCTGAAGAGAAATTATTTATCATGATGGGTGATTGTGGGAGAAAGATGAAATTCAGTAATGGGCATTCAGAAACCTGGGGACATCCAGAGACCTTGGATAGTAGAATGGAAGTGAGACAGAACCCCAGCACCAATCATATGATAGCCCAGCAGAGGACCAGAGTTGAGGTGAAAGAGGGTGAATCCAAGTGACTCCCCTCGCATGGAATTCAGCACTGTGCTGAAATGTAGTACGAACAGACAGTAGGCCTGGGATCTGCATAGCAAACTGCCTCTGGAGGAGTTCTCTGTACTTTCCAAAGTCTGCTTGTGGTAATGTAGCAGAAAACCAACTTGAGATTTCCTCTGGCAGTCAAAGGCCCTTGCATTTTCCTTTATCCGGGATCCCACAGCAGTATTTCTGCCCTAACTCAGCAGGCACTTGTCTTAAGACCCAGTTTGGCCCCAGGGGAAAGTCACTGAAAAACACAGGCAGAGATATCTTTGTCCAGGAAGATCAGTTTGTGATGCATGGAGTAACACAGGTTGCTTCCTGTTTAAGACTGGTGGTTTGGCAATCCTGAGAAATAAAAGCAATGCTGGAGGCATCACAATACCTGATTTTAGTGTATACTACAGTAATACCATAGTAACAAAAACAGTCTGATGTTGGACACAAACAGATGTATAGACCAATGGAATAGAATAGAGGATCCAGAAATAAACACACACAGCTATAGAAACCAGATTCTTGACATAGTTGCCAAAACCATGTATTGGAGAAAATAAACCCTCTTCAACAAATTGCACTGGGAAAACTGTACATCTGTATGTAGAAGACTAAAACTAGATCCTGACCTCTCTTTATAAAATCAATATAAAATGGGTCAAAGACATTAATATAAGACCTGAGACTTTGAAACTACTGGATGAAAACATAGGGAAAACATTTAAAGATGTAGGCATAAACAACCATCTGAATAGGCCTCTAAAAGCTCAGGAAAAAAATAGCAAAAATTGATAAGTGGGATTACATCAAATTACAAAGTTTCTGGTTTCTGGTTAAGATGGCAGATTGAAAGCAGCTATGCTTTACTTAGGGAAGAAAAAAAAAAGAGTTAGGAAAAGTTGCAAAGGAGAAATACTGGAGACTAAACGTAGAAAATTAAATGACTGAGAAGTGGAAACTGCAGGGAACCACTTCAGTATCACTGACCCCAGGAAAGCAATGTCAAGGGAGGGGTAAACCTCTGGCTGTTTGGAGGGGGTGTAGCATGGAGACACACACACACACACACACACACACACACACACACACACACACACCCTACACTATAAAATATCAGGAACTAATTTACAGACTAGACAGACTGTTGCAGCTGATACAGAGAGCAGATCCTGTGTGAGTTTACAGGAAAAGGAATGCAGAGGAAAACAAAACAAAACAAAAAAACAACAACAGAGAAATACACACACCCTTGCAGCTCATGGCAATTAAGGAAGTGTGGCCATAAGCTCCACAGGACATTGCCCATTTAAGTAAACAATCCCAGAGCCTCACAAAGGGATATCAGTGGAAGGAGTCTGCAGGTAGTGAAACATCAAAAAGCTCCAGGCAGACATAGGGAATTCTCTGGATCATGCCCATTTAATTAAATAATACTTTAGGTGAACTGCCAGCATTCCTGAGAAATTGGGGGCTACTGGGCATACTCTGACAACTTGGAACCCCCAGGAGGCTCACCTTTGGCTAGGGCACTCTACAGCAGGGCCTAAAAGACCCTGAGGAACTCTCTGGGTGTGTGCTGGATAGCAAAATCCAAATGCCCATAGTGAGGGCTGCAGACAAAACCAGCCAGCTTTGTAGATTATAATTACCCAAGAGAGCATTAGTGCACAAATGTTTGCAGTGTGCAATGTAAGAGGGAGTGCCCACTGAGGGTAATCCACCTGGGGATCCAGCAGGGATCCTGACAGTTTGTGGGTCAGAGGGATCAGAACTGGATCAACTCACAAACTGGTGGAGGGATCTGTAGGGCACACAGCTCTTTGAGATCTGAGCTGCAATGAAGGAGGCATGAAAGGGCTGGGTCAGCTTATTTGTAACATCTGGATGAAGGCAGAAGTCATAAGGAACTGAATGACTGTCACATAGTCTGAATTAATCAGAGTGAATTGAGAAGTTCTGAGGTTTCTGTTGTTTATTTTATAGTTTGTGAGTTTGTTTTTAATATATATCATACACACACACACACACACACACACACACACACACACACAAATATTCATTTGGTGTATAACTCTACTGATTTGGTTAATTCCTATGGACTCTTTCTAGGTTTCCCCCACATCACTCTCCTATACATCCATAGACTTTAAAACCATTTGCTACCAACCTCATCAATCACAATTTCCAACTAGTACTGGTTAGGTTACACTAGTTAATCAAAATCTCTCAAATTTATTCATCAAAACCAAAATAGTACTTTTCTCATCCTTACATTTGTGAGATCTCTTGGAACATTCACAGAGCCATAGATATACAAATATTACATAAAATGTAAAGGTTTTTCCTTAAAGAACACCAGGCTTCAAGCAAGAAAAATCAAAACTATAAAGCTGAGTGAACAAAGTTATTACTCTGTCAGCAGAAAGCTTTCTACCATCTGAGTTAAACCTGAGACCAAGATCCCAAAAGAAGACATTTTACCAAGGGCACTCGAGGCATACAGGGCAGTATTATCCAAAATAAGCAATGAGAAAGGCTCAACCTGAAACAACATGAAACATGAAAAACCAGTTTGGAGAGGGTGCCCCTATTGAGCAAAATACTTCTATAGATGATTTTAAACTAACCCAAATTTTAGATATGCCAGAGAACAGAATTTAGAACTTTGCTAATAAATATGTTGAAACACCTTAAAAACATGACAACCAAACAGAAGAGAACAATTGAAACATTTCACAAAAAAGTATCTAACTTAGGAGAAAAATTCAGTAAAGAAATCAAGATCTTGAAGAAGAATCAAACAGAAATGCTGGAATTACAAAATAAAGTAAACCAACTTAAAGTTATAGTAGAATCTTTGATATCCAGTTTGGACAAAGCCAAAAGCAGGATTTCTGATACTGCAGAAAAAGTTGAAGATCTTATCTATTCAGAGCCAAGAAATACAAAACATAAGGAATTGTGATCAATACTTTCAAGAGGTCTTCCATAAAATGAAGAGACACAACCTATGAATACAAAGGCTTCATGAAGGAGCTGAAAATAGCACTAGGAAAATCTCTTCAATGAAATAATATCTGAAAACTTCCCAAACCTAAAGGAAGAAATAGACACCTATACCACTGAAGTATCTAGAACTCCCAATGAAGTAGACCAGAACAGATCCTCTCCATGACACATTAAAATTGGAATGCTAAATCTAGAGAGCAAAAGAGCTATTTTAAATGTGGCAAGAGAGAAATGCCAACCCACTTACAAAGGCAAGTCCAACAGAATAGCATATACCTGAGAGGACGATGGACAGGGAGAGGCTACTGGGCCACACAGATGTGTGCTGGAAGTGGAGTGGCATGTTTCTAGCAACTCCTGTCCCACAATCCCAGAACCTCCAAACATGGCTCCTACATTAAATCACATGTCTGTTCTCTCTCATGAATTCTAATCGCAAGTCTCTGACCTGATTATTTTACATGGAAAAACTTCACACCTCCCTCCAAATCACAGACCTTTTTCACCATCCCAAAAATGTTCTCACTGAATTTATGTCAGTGTCTCCTCCTGTCCCAAACTCTCTCTCTGAATAGCCTGTCCACTGTAGAAAAGAGGCCATTGGGTCTTGGAGATAGAAAATTACAGGGGCTTCCAGCAGAATACTCAGATTGTAGGACACTTACTATAATGGGTCCCAGCTGTGGCAACCCTATAAATATACTGGGAAATGCAGAGAACTTCTCAAGTGTCAGTTCTTCAGGCAAGTCCCATACCTCATGTTTGAAGGGTGCCAAATTCTGCAGTTGTGGAGATTGCTAGCACCCACTCTCTTTCATAGGCACCATCCTCTGACGGGAAGGTCCCCTCCCTATTGATCCATTACACCTCTGTGCTATGCTTCTCCTACTCTCCTAATATCCAACATATCAGAGTTGCACTTAGTCATGTGTTCTATTCTGTGGCATTCCAGCCCTTTCATACAAACCTTTCCCCTTCATCATGCAGGTACATATATGTTATTTGGTTCAATCTCTTGGAAAAGTCAAAGGGAACTTGGTTCTTCTAATTCCATTATGAATCCTCCTGAATTAAAACTTTTATTATTCAAAGATCATATAGCTGTATAGGTAAAAATTCCAAGAGAATTTTTAAACCAAGTTTTAAAAATTGGCATTAGCAATTATACTGGATGCAAAGTCAATATACAAAACTTAATTCTATATACTAGCAAAAGATGGAAAAAAATGTAAAATATGACATTTACAATAAAATCAAATAGGATTCAATACTTAGGAAAGTTTAACACAAGAAGTGTGTATTAGTCAACCAGTGCCTTGCTTTAGAAGAAACATTGACCAAAGCAAACTTATGGGAGGAAATATTTTTAGGGGGTTCACAGTTAAACGGCCAGTCCATAATGGTGGCAAGCTAGGTATGGCGGTGTTGGGTGGCAAGGCAAGCAGGGCAGAACCCATGGCACAAAACTTCCCATCTTGACAACAATGAACAGAGAGCAGAGAGAAGAACCGTAGGTCCAGTGTAAAAATCTCCGAATGCCTCCCTCCACTGACTCACTTCCACTAACCTAAATCCCACCTCTCAAAATTCCTTAACCTCCCAGACCAGCGCCAACAACTGGGAACCCAATTTTCCAACATATGACCTTTGGAAAACATTTATGACTCAAGCCATAACAATGTGTAAATCCTCTACATAGAAAAAATCATTATTAAGAAATAAAGAACATCAATTAAATGAAAGAATATACCATGAATGCATTTTCAAAAAATAAATAACTGTGGCATCCGATCCCGTCAGATCTCGGAAGCTAAGCAGGGTCGGGCCTGGTTAGTACCTGGATGGGAGACCGCCTGGGAACACCAGAAGCTGTAGGCTTGGGAGAAGGACCTGGCAACCCCCTCCCAAAAATCAATCTGCCATTGAAAACCCTATGAACAACAGAGAAGCACTGACAATAGTGTTTCCCCTGTTGTA
>VMDO01021581.1:0-35149 GCA_007922755.1 Pedetes capensis | reverse complement strand
TTCCCAAAAAAGGGGATCCAACTGAATGTGCAAACTATCGGACAATATCATTAATATCACACGCAATCAAAATTTTAGTAAAGATCACTCAAAAGCAACTGCAGTAATATATAGAAAGGGAATTACAGGAAAATCAAGCGGGATTCAGAAGAGGGCGGGGAACCAGGGACATCATTGCTGATGTCAGGTGGATATTAGCCAAAAGTAGAGAATATCAGAAAGATGTCTATCTACGTTTTATTGACTATGCAAAGGCATTTGACTGTGTGGATCAGAACAAATTGTGGATAACACTTTGAAAATGGGAATACCAGAGCACCTAACTGTACCCATGAGAAATCTGTATGTGAAGCAGGAGGCAGTTGTTCGAATAGAACAAGGAAACACTGAGTGGTTTAAAGTTGAGAAAGGTGTGCATCAGGGCTGTATACTTTCACCCTATCTCTTCAATTTATATGCTGAGCAAATAATCAGAGAAGCTGGACTTAATGAGGAAGAACATGGCACCAGGATTGGAGGAAGACTCATTAACAACCTGTGTTATACAGATGACACAACTCTGCTTGCTGAAAGTGAAGAGGATTTAAAACATTTACTGATGAAGATCAAAGATCATAGCCTTCAATATGGGTTGAGACTAAACATCAACAAAACAAAAATCCTTACCACTAGGTCAGCACGCAACTTCACAATAAATGGAAAAAAGACTGAAGTTGTCCAAGATTTTGCTTTGCTTGGCTCTATAATCAACACCAGTGGAAGCAGCAGCCAAGAAATCAAAAGACACCTTGCTCTAGGAAAAGCTGTGGCAAAAGATCTCTTTAGAGTACTGAAAAGCAAAGATGTCACATTGAAGACAAAGGTGCATCTGACTCATGCCATCGTATTTTCAGTGGCATCATATGGTTGTGAAAGCTGGACATTGAACAAAGGAGACAGGAGAAGAATTGATGCTTTTTAATTGTGGTGCTGGAGATGTCTATTGAATAAACTGTGGACTGCCTTTAGGCAGTTGGTTTTTTTGAACCAATAGATCTGGCGTAGAAGTGCAGCCAGAGTGCTTCTTGGAAGCAAGAATGGCCAGACTGCGTCTTACATATTTTGAACATGTAGTCAGGAGAAATCAATCCCTGGAGAAAGACATCATGTTTGGGAGAGTAGCAGGTCAACACAAAAGAGGAAAACCCTCCACCAGATGGATTGACACAGTGTCTGCAACAATGGGCTTAAATATAAATAAGACCATATGCCTGGCACAGAATCGGGAAGTGTTTTTATCTGCAGTGCATAGGGTCGCTATGAGTTGGACTTGACTGGACAGCACCTAACAACAACAAGCAGCAGGAGAAAAAAGCATTCCAATAGAGAGGTCTATAAACTGAATCCATCCCTAATACAGCAAAGAGCTTAGCCATAATCAAGAAACAGAAAGGCCAGTGTAGTAAATCATAGTAAGCCCTAGAATACTCATCTGCAGTGAGGCTGGAGAGGTAAACCAGTATGATAGACACTGCTGGCTGCTTTCCAACACGTTTTCTTTCTCTCATGTGTCTGGTTTAAAACTTAATCTCCCTCTAGGCACAGTGGTGCAGGCTTATAATCCCAGCAACTCAGGGGCAGAGGCAAGAAGATCACCAGTTCAAGGTTAGAGGCAGCTTGCATAAGTTAGCAAGACCCTGACTTAAAATAAAAATGGTTTGGGGGTGCAGCCCACTGGTAGAGCAATCACAAAGTATGT
This sequence comes from Pedetes capensis, assembly GCA_007922755.1. Classification (NCBI taxonomy): domain Eukaryota; kingdom Metazoa; phylum Chordata; class Mammalia; order Rodentia; family Pedetidae; genus Pedetes; species Pedetes capensis. Next base: position 33,411 of record VMDO01021581.1, on the reverse strand, counting down.
GTGAAGCCCTGGTACCACAAAAAATAAAATAAAATTTAATCTCCTGTGCTTCCTTTAGCTAAAGGGGTCATGTGGCCTTTCTGGTTAATAAAGATTAAAGTGGGAGTCTGTCATATGAGCCTTTGGGGAAAGTATTATATTCCTGGAAATGAAGGACTGGCTCATTTCACACACACCATTTACCATTTGTCTACAGCTGTTCACCCTGGTATCGAATCTCGTCAGATCTCAGAAGCTAAGGAGGGTCAGACCTGGATAGTCATTGAATGGGAGACTGGGAATACCACGTGCTGTACGCTTGGGAGAAGGACCCAGCAGCCCACTCCTGAAAAACTCAGCCATTAAAACTCCTGTGAGTAGCAGAGAAGCACTGACATAGTGCCAGGCATGGCACAGTGTCGGGTAGTGTTTCCTCTGTTGTACTCACCGTGAGTTGGACTCAATTCAAGGACACCTAGCAATAACACTTATCATTTGCTGTTTCACCTCTGTCCTTTATTCCTGTTTGAAAAGAAGGCACGTTTCCTAAGAAGGAGCAACAGTCTTGAAACCATAATGACAAAAGCTGCACAGTGTGGGTGACAGAGTCAGATGCAAGAAGGGACCAGAGTCTTTAATGATTTTCCAAGGTAGTTCACCAGCCCTGAACACCCTGTTTCTGGACTGAGGAAAATAAGTTCCTATCTGGCTAAATTATTATGGTAAGGTTTATATTACATAAAAATCCTGACATAGAGCCAAACATTCAATTAGTCCTAATAGATGATAGTGAGGAGTTATCACAAGTGCCATGAAAAGCTACCAAAACTTAGTTGTTCACAACACAGAGAAGTAGATATCATAAAAGTTGAAAGTGAGTAAACAGCAGCATTATGTTTGGCGGTTGGGGTTGTGTTACTTTTCCTTTATCTCAGTCAAATATCTGAGCTAGATCAACTCATTAGGAGAAAAGGTTTATTTGAGCCCATGATTTCAGAGGGTCCAGTCTATGGTTGGTTGGTCATGTTGCTTTTGGACCTGTGATGGGGCAGCACATCCTGGTGAGGAGCATGTGGTAGGGCAAGCTGTTCACTTCACACCCAGGAAGCAAAAGAGAGAGGGAGCGGGGAAGGGGGGCTAGAGTCCCAATACACTGTTAAGAGCATGTCCTCAGTAACCTCACTTCCTTCCACTAGGCTCCACTTGCTATACATTTCACCACCTCCCAATAGTACCACGGGCTGGAGACCAAGCCTTCAACATGCGGACCTTGGAGGGACATTCAAGATCCAAAGTATACCAGAGTGAGAAGTCAGGTTACTGGATTCTTAATACTCTCTCAGCTGTCATCTCCCCTCCTTTCCCATAATCTGCAAGTACAAGGTAGCTTTCCTTCCTCCTCTCTCCCCTGTGACAAGGATTTTCTTTATATCTTCTGTCGGAGAAAACTTCACATCCACAAGTCCTCCTTCTTGATGAGTTATGCACACCAAAAGAATATTTAAAACCCTTTTTCACTTAACAAAGCCTGGCTTTTAGAATTAATCCTATCTAGAGACTTGAAAATCCCATGGACAGTCGTTTCTTTGTTCAAATTCCTATCTGCCCTTCTCTCTGAAACACTGAAACCATTATTTCAATGGATGGGGTACCTCAGAGAAATAAGATATTCAGAATATTAAAAAAACATGTCAAAAATATTTTTAAAAATTATCCTTGGTATTTTTCATTTTGATCATGCAATTTGAGCAAATCAATTAACTTCCCTATGCCTGTTTCCTCACCTATAAAATGAGAAGATATGGTACTCAACATCACAGAGCTATAAGAATTAAAGATAACTTGTAAAATGTCTAACAAAATTTGCAATAATTCTTTTCTAACATTTACAATACAGTCCCTACTATTTGCTGTGTATTTTACACATATAACACATTTACCAGGACCTCTAGTATGATTGTCGCTACTTGAGAGATGGAGATACAAACTTAGAACAGTTAAAAGTTAAATAACTTGCCCAAGATCACATAGCCTATCTAATAATTTTTAGAGCTTGGGATATTAGTTTTCTTCGGCTGCTCTAACAAATTATCACAAATTAGTAGCTTAAAACCACAAAAATTTATTCTCTCTGTAAGTTCTGTAAACCAGAAGTCTGAAGTCAATTGCAGTGGCAAAGGTAAGGTGTCAGCAGAACCACACTTCCTCTGGAGGCTCCAAGGGAGAATGCATTCTCTGCTCTTGCAGCTTCTGGTGGCCCCCAGCATTCCATAGCTCATGTTCACATCACACCAGCCTCTGCTTTTGTGGTCATATTACCTTCCTCCCTTTACTGTTTCACCCTCTGTTTTATAAGGACACATGCAATTAAATTTAGTGCTTGCTCAGATAATCCAGGGTAACTTCACCATCTCAAAAAGCCTTGGTTATAGCTACAAAGACCCTTTTCCTGTATTCAATAATATTTATAGGTTCCAAGGATTGGGACTTTACATCTTTTGGGGTCATTATTCAGTTTATTACACCAGGATTCAAATTTATGTCTGTATAACTATAAATTCAAATTTCTAGTCATGAATTTGTTCACTAACTGCTGAACACCTGATAGGAGCAAGCACTGTGGCAGGTACTTTGGATGCAGTGGTGAGGAAAACAAATCATTGCTTGTGCTGCTATCATAAACCTACAAGTTATGGAGTGAGATCAACATCAATAAAAGGAATCACACAAATATCAAGTTGCAAACATGATACATATTGTGATGGGGGCTAGGTACAATAGATTTAATAAAATCTAGGAAAGATTCCTATAAGAAGTAACACATGAGATGAAATCTGAAGGAAGAGTAATAGTCACTAGACATAAAATGGAGAGTAAGAAAAAACCCTGGTGCAGTTCTGCTAGCAAGAGATCTGGCACATTTAAGTGCTCAGAAAATCAAGTTCCCTCTTCCTACTCCCCTCCCTTCATTACAGAACATACTGTTGTTGTTGTTGTTGTTGTTGTTGTTGTTAGGTGCCATCAAGTTGGTATCCAACTCATAGCGACCCTCATAGGGTTTTCAATGGCTGAGTGCTTCGGGATTGCCTTAGGAGTGGATTGCCAGGTCCTTCTCTCATTTTTGCGGTGCTGGGAATTGAACCCTGGGCCTCAGAGACTGCAGCACAGCGCTCTACCCACTGAGCTAAATCCCAGCCCAAGAGAACATACTAGGGGTAGCTATACGATTATTCTCACAGATGTAGAACTACTGCAGTGGAGCTACACAACTATCCTGGTTTCCTTAAGAGTCTTCCTAACTCATATTCTATGCGATAGGCCATACAACATTGTCTTTAAAGGTCATAGTTGATCATTTTAAATTTTAATCTGTAATACACCTTGCTTTAGCAAGGCAAGGACCAAGAATTAAACTTAGTCCATTATGCAAAGAGACAAGCATTTTCCCAGTGCAGTGTTCTAAGATGGGACTGAGACATGATCAAGGACATTCAAATAGCCCAGAAAACAATCTGTTAACTTAAAAATACCATTTGACAATCACTTCTTTGTTCAACTTTATACCTTCATTAGAGAAGGTCTTGTTGGCTCTGAGATTATCAGGCAACATAAACTCATTCAAAGACAATTTTTACAAATGTTACTATGTGATACAAGAAAGAGATTTCAGAAAATATGCTTTTGTAGGTGAACATAAGTACTTTTTAAAGTTTTCCTTGACATTTGTTACATGAAATAAGTTTATCTTACCAGCCATTAATTTTTGTTGTTTTTAGTGAGTCCCATAAGATTCCATGCCTGCAGACGTAGCCCTGTGACATCTAATCCTGTCAGATCTCAGAAGCTAAGCAGGGTTGGGCCTGGTTAGTACTGGATAGGAGACCACCTGGGAACACCAGGTGCTGTAGGCTTGGGAGATGGACCTGGCAACCCACTCTCAAATATCAATCCACCATTGAAAACCCCATGAACAGCAGAGAAACACTGACAACAGTATTTCCCCTGTTGTATGTAGGGTTGCTATGAGTTGGATACCAACTTGAGGGCACCTAACAAAAACAACAATAAGATTCCATAAATAATTTGTCAACAATATTTATAGCTAGAGAAAGAACTGAGAACTATGGGTTTATACCAGGAAAAATAACTGCATAGATACAGGTGTGGTAGAGCGTGACTGAAATTACAGGATTCAGGAGGCTAAAGCAGGAGGATCACAAGGACATTCAAATAGCCCAGAAAACAATCTGGGATACAGTTTCGGGCCAGCTTGAACTGTGCATTGAGACTTAGTGACAAAAATGCAAGGGCTAGGACGTAGCTCATTGGTATAGCACTTGCCTAGTATGTGCAAGGCCCCGGTTTTCTCCCCAGTGCCAAACAAAAAAAAACAAAAAACACAACAACAACAACAACAACGAAAAAAAAACCTATTTTGTATAGTAATGGTGTTGCAAGGAGAGTTTCCTGAACATACATCCATAATTATGAGTTCCCATCCTTACCTTTCTGCCTTCCATTTCTTCTATCAATTAGAATATATGTGCTTTTCACTTGTTAACGGTTTTGTTGTGTTATCATCTATATTGGATGCAATAGTATATATTTTTTATTTTAGTAAACTATATATAACAAAATTCAACCATTTGTAAGTATACAGTTCAATAGTACTAGATACACAATCCGTTTCTGGAATTTTTTCATTATCCCAAATTGAAATTCTATACCTAGTCCCATACCTAACAACCCCTCCTTCCCTCCCCTCTCCTGCTAGTAACCACTACCCTCCTTTCTGTCTCTCTGAATTTGACTACCCTAGACATCTTATATGGGAGAAGGATATGGAAGTCCAATCCTGAGGCAATCCCGAAACAATCAGCCATTGAAAACCCTATGAGGGTCACTATGAGTAGGACATGACTCGATGGCACCTAACAAGAACAACAACAACAACAAGATATCTCATGGAAGTAGAATAAGAGAATATTTGTCTCATGTCTGGCTTATTACATTTGGTATAATATCCTCAATGTTCATCCATGTTGTAGCACATATCAGAATATTATTTCTTTTTGTAGCTGAATAATTTTCCATTGTGTGCATAGACACTTTTTGTTTATCCATTAATCCATCAATGAACATTGGATTGCTTCTATCTTTAGAACATTGTGAATAATGCTGTCATAAATATTGGTACACAAACAGCAGTTTGAGTCTCTGCTTTCAATTTTTTTGAGTATATACCCAGAAGTGGAATTACTGGATCATACAAACCATATTTCCTATGTGAAAAACCCAAAAATCATCCTTGAGCTCTCTCTTTTGCTAATTTTCACATCTAAGCCACAACAAATCCTTTTGGGCTGAGAAGCAACAAATGAGGAACTAGTATAAAATCACTGAAATGAGGTAGACAAGGGAAGTGGAGGTAAAATTTAAAAGTGGACAGGAAGATAGCTTTGGTGTGGGCGCCTTGTGATTCAAGATTCCAAGAACATTGGGGTTGGCTCTAATATGATCCTGGAATGTTTCCCTGAAACTTAGCCATGACAGCCTATAGAAAATAAGGTAAAAATGATGGTGCTGTCTTGGCAGAGTATTGAAGAACCTGTTAGACTGTCAGATAGTTCAGGGACATGGGAATAGTAGGATGTGTTTATTACAATGAAACCAAAGACCCTGTTCCCTTGGAAAATACAGAAGACATGCCCTTCATTTAAGAGAAAAGTAAAGGGGAAATCAGCATCTTTAGCTTAGTAGTCAACAGATGCTACTATAGAATTGGGCTTCCTGCTGACAGAGGCATTAGAAAGGGCTTCAAAAGGGCAGAGACCAGTTGGCAGTACTTAACCAGAGACAAGACAAACATAAACACCATAGTGGATAGAAAGGCCAAAGAAGAATCATTTGTTGACCCACAGAGAACCATTGTTGTTGTTGTTGTTAGGTGCCGTCGAGTTGGTATCCGACTCATAGCAACCCTCTGTACAACAGGGGAAACACTATTGTCAGTGCTTCTCCGCTGTTCATAGGGTTTTCAATGGCAGATTGATTTTTGGGAGGGGGTTACCAGGCCCTTCTCCCAAGCCTACAGCTTCTGGTGTTCCCAAGCGGTCTCCCATCCAGGTACTAACCAGGCCTAACCCTGTTTAGCTTCCAAGATCTGACAGGATCAGATGCCACAGGGCTACGGATGCAGGCACAGAGAAGCATAGCCATATCAAATACACAAAAGGGTTCCTAGGAGATATATGGATATAGCTTGACTTGGGGAGGGAGGGAGAGAGGGAATGTGCAAGGATTCCCATCAGCAGCCACGATGGAAAATTGTGATGCCTCACCCAGTTTGCAGATATGACAGATATGAGCCAGTTCTTTGGCCCAGTATCATTGATGAAAGTTAAGAGCTATACTGCCATCACAAACAGATATATATTCCTCCAGTCTTTTCCTAATGAGACCTATGACCATTTAATAGAGTAATTGTTTACTAGACAAAAGGCAATGCCCAGATTTTGGATATAGTATTTGATCTGATACTGATATAAGGGAACCTGAAAAACGATTACAGACCCTCAGAAGCTTACAAAGACCAGGTGAAACATGGAATCTTGATCCAGGTCCAACTCACAGTGGATCCTTTGGATCTCCGAGTCCACCCTGTGGTTATTTCCTCGATCCCTGATGAGAAATTAGGGTAGGTATACTTTATAGCTGGCAGAACCTTCACACTGGTTTCCTGAGCTATGGATAAAGCATTGTGAAAAGAAGGGCCGTGGTAGCAACACTATCCAATGATTGTTTAAGGAAGAGGTGGTGGTCCTCAGCCTCATTCAGTTCATTCAGATGGATTGTGGTGGATGCAGATAAATTCTCATAAAGCTGATCAGTTTTTATTGTGGCAACTGTGAAGGAGAATTGAAAAATAGAGTTGTGAGTCCAATTGAAGAGGGGTGTAATGAAGCCAGAGTTTATTGTTTCAAATAGGAGAAAGAAGGCCAGGCACTATGGCCCACATCTACAATCCCAGCAACTCAGAGGGAGAAGTAAGAGAATCTTTAGTACAAGGCCAGAGGCAGCATGTATAACTTAGCAAGAGAGACCCAGTCTCAAGATTAAAAAAATTTTAAAGGGGTGCAGCTCAGTGGTAGAGCACTTGTAAAGCATAGTCAAGCCCCTGATACAGCCTCACAGAATCAACCAATAAATAGACAAATAGATAAAATAGGAGATAGAGTGATTATAGATGAGAATGACACATCAGAGCATTATGAAGGGGTTCAGAATACCTCTTGTGGCATAAAAATTATTTTAAGCTGAAGGCTTTTGTTTTCCGCCTACTCAAATGGATAAACAGTTTAATGACTTGAAAGACTGCAAACAACAGAGATGATTTTTTAAAAAAGAAAGAACCAGGGGAGATTGACTATTACCACTGGAGAGAAGTCAGCATCACATACATCTGTCTTAGTCTGTTTTCTACTACAAGAACAAATACCACAAACTAGGTAATTTATAAAGAATAAACTTATTTCTTACAGTCCTGCAGGCTGGGAAGGCCAAGAGCAAGGCCCTGGCACCTGGTGAGGGCCGTCTTGCTGTGCCTTACCATGGTGGAGGACATCTCATTGTGAGGCAAAGGGAGCCTGTTAGCTCAGGACTGTTCCTTTTCTTGTAAAGACACTAATCTCATTTTCAGGGCTCCCACCTCACAACTTCATCTAACCCTAGTTACCTCCCCAAAGCCCCACTTTCAAATACCATCGACATGAATTTGAGGATTAAGTTTCCAACATGTGACCTTGGGAACATATTCAAGTGATAGCAATATCTAAACATTGTCACAATGGTGGGTGGGCCTTCATGACAAATGGCATGTAGCTCAGCAAAACATAATTACAGAAAGCCAGAACCACCTCTGGTAACCTTGTGACCTGATTGCCATGATGACACAGGTAGAGTGCATTGCTGTGATAAGTCTTACAGACAGGAGAACAAAAGGGAGGCTTTTACAGGTGGCGTGGGTAGCGGGACAGAAGCTTAATGGTTACAGAGGTGTGAAATCACCCAAAAGAATACTCCTGAGATTTTAACTTACAAAAAATTGGTGCTTATACAAAACATGAATTCCTGAGTCATTAACAATTACTTCATTAGTCAGGGGACATTTAAGGAGGGGTTTTTCAGACCCACTTCAATACTGTTGTAATATTTTTATGTTTATACAATTATATGTGGGATTCAAGTAGGACTGAAGCTTTGCCAAATGAGTCCAATGGAAGGGGGGAACATCAGGAGACCATCAGATAAGCAACTAGCATCATCCACCATTTACTAATAAAGGGAAAAAAGTGGCCCTAGTAGGCTCACTAAAGTGGTAATGAGGCAAGATAGAATGACAGGAAATGTGGGAGACATGAGAAGGAAAGGGCTTCTCACTCCAGGATCTGGTCTGAGTCTTATCACTGGGAATTCCGGCACAATCAGAAGAGGAAGGCTGCTATATATTAACTATAAGAGAAAAAAAAAAAAACACACACACACACACAACAGTGTTTCTCTGAGAATCTTAACAAACAAGTTCATTGTTCTTTGGTGCCACTGAGTCAGATGTAACTCATAGCGACCCCTAAGTACAGCAAAATGAAACAACAACCAATACTGTGCCATGCACATGATTTTATGTTTGAGCCCATAGTTGCAGTCACCATTTCTTCTCATGCTGAGTCAGGCCACATCAGCAAATGGAGGTCCCAGAGGCTTTACTCCATTCCTGTCATTAAGGTCAATTCTATTTTGAGGAGGCAACTTTTCCCCAGTCTTTTCTTGAATGTCTTTCAGCCTGAGGGGCTCATTTTACAGCACTATATTTGACCGAGCTTCTCTGCTATTTATAGGATTTTCAATGGCTAATTGCTTTGGTAGTGGGCTGTTGGGTTCTTCTCCCTAGTCTGTCTTAGTCTGGAAGCTTGGCTGAAACTTGCCCTCCATGGGTGGCCCTGCAAGTATCCAAAATAGTGGTGGCATAGCATTCAGCCTCACAGCAACACACAAGCCCCCACAGCACAACAAGCTGACAGATACATGGGGGAAACCAGATTATGGACTGTAATTAAAGTTAACACAACTAGGCAGGATAAAAGACAGAAAATTTGGGGGCATGGGAAGGAACAGAACCCTTCACTATAAAATCTGATGACATCTCCTACTGACAAAAATACCAACAGCTTTAAATCAAGGAAGCTGCTCACACCCCCAGCAGCTGAGGGTCAACAGTACCTAACTAATGACAAGATCAGTTAAAGATTGCCAACTTGGAGAGAATTCGCATCTTCCTAAGGGCTCTCAAACAAAAGTTTTGGAAATAACAAATAGACTATGCTTACTTAGCCCCTGCATGTTTATGACCTTTGAGTTTAACACTACTACTATACTACTACTATTCCCTCTCCCACCTCCAAGCCTAAACACTACATCCCATAAAATCACCTTACAATTTAACTTACAAAAGGAAATTCTTTAGCATAAGTAAACTAGCTCATGTTGCCTTTTCTTGTAGTAAATTTTTGACTCTACTTAATTTTTAAAACTTGTTTAATCCTTAAACCTAGTTATATATATATATATATGATTTTGTATATATATACATATATGTGCATATATATATGTGTGTGTATATGTATATATACACACACACATATATATCATTGTAAAGACACCAAAGCATGTCTGTCTCTCTAGATGCGCACGTTTGCTCTGAAGTGTATACCATCTGTTACCCTTTATCTAATAAATTTTTAACTGCTTCACTCTCTTACTGAGTTGTCCTAAAATTCTTTTTAGTGACTGAGTCAAGGACCCAGCTTTCACCTGAGTCAAGATCCTGGAGAAAAGGGGAACTATTCAGGTTAAGGTGCTATGAGCTGGGCTGTAGCACTCACCACCAGTAATAGGAGGGCTGGAAGGGTAAGGGTCCTGAGGGAGAGGTGCTCCACACTGAGACTAGAATGCAGGGCAGTAACTGGGGGGTGGCAAGTCATGAAGAGAACCACAGGAATGAGTTATAAAGAAAACTAGGGGAAATGCAGGTTGGCTGTCATTTCTTGACCTAGTATCTACTCCTTTTCATGTTGGTCTCTAATACGTAACTGTTTTGACCGTTGTACAATTGCAAGAGAGCTGGCCATCCCCAGAGAACTGAACTTCAACATATAGCAAAGAGCAGTGAACTCCCAAAGTTTCCATTGTTGGTTAGATAGTCACTGTGTGGTAAACAGACTTATAACTCACACAGTAGAAATAATAAGAGTTATGAAGAATGGCTCTAGCAGCTTTCTAAACTCCAGGGAAATCAAGGTGCTAAACCCCTTTGTGAAGCCCTGAGATTCAATCCCAGCATGGGAAGAAGAAGGAGGAGGAAGAGGTGGAGGAGGAGGTCATCCAGAATAAGTAAATCTGTACTGAAAGAAAGTATACCAGTGGTTGTCTTTGGCTGGGCTTGAGGGGGTGGGAGAGAATGAAGAGTGATTGCTAAAATGGATATGAGATTTCTTTTTGAGGTGATGAAAATATTCTAAAATTGATTGTGATGATCGATGATTATTATGCAACTGTGAGAATATCTTAAAGACTATGTCATTGTATATTATACAGGTAAACTTTATTGTATATGAATTATATCTCAATGAAATTGTTTTTCAAAATATCATAGACCTAAATCCCAGCACTGGCACTTGTAATAAACATCTTCTTGGGCAAATTACTTACCCTCCCTGAATTATCCCTCCTTTGGAAGCTGAGAGTTTTCTTTTCTTTCCTCAGAAATGTTTTTCTTTTATGATTTATTCAATATTTGTACATATTACACCTAGCAGAGGGAAACTAAAAGTCAAGGCTATCTCACATACTATGCCTTCAACCTAAGATTATGAATAAGTCAACCAGCTCTTCACAAATTCTGAAGTATTGAGGTTAATTCAAAATTGACTTAGAACAATGACTTTCAATTGTTTTTTCTTGAGACTCTTGGTCATATATGCATAGCTTATCATGTGATAAGCTCTAGTTTGAGCATTTCATAAATATCTCATTTAATTGTCATGATAACAAAAATAAAGCAAATACTATAATTATCTTCTTTTTATAAGTGAAAAGGGGTTATGGTTTAGCTCAGTTGATAGAGTGCTGGTCTGTGCTCTCTGAGCCCCTGGGTTCAATTCCCCAGAAAGAAAGGGGAGAAAGATGTGGCAATCCACTCCTCAAGCAATCCCAAAACAACCAGCCATTGGAAACCTTATCAATAGCAAAGATGACTGACGTAGTGTTTGGCTTGGCACAATGTCAGGGAGTGTTTTGTTCTGTTGTACATAGGGTCACTATGCATCAGACCCAACTCCATGGCACCTAACAAGAATAACAATAGTTGAGGAAGCTGAAATCAAATAGTTACATAATGTTCTCCAGGTCACAGATAGTAATTAATTGAGTTACGATTGAACCAGGCAATCTGTCTCCAGAATCTATTCTCAACACTTCTCTGCTGTCTTCCAAGTAAGCATCACAAATAGGTACACAGATATACTCTTTGTCTTCTACCCTCATCTACATTTATAAAACTGAAAAAAATGTTGTACCAGAACTTACCCAGAGGAATACCCCATGATATTTTCTATAAATATCTTATAAATATATTTTATTTTTTAAAATGCTAGTTCAATCCTCTAAATTGATTTTGCAATAAAATTGATTCTCTGGACTAATAGGTGATGATGTACAATTTTCTAAATACTAGATTGGAATATCAATACACTTTCCCAATCAGGCAGGAGTTTCTTTGGTTGCCTTTTTAGTAGATGAAATGAATAATTTTAATAATATTTAATTAGTTTAATGATCTTGAACAAAATGCCACTATTTGAAAATGAAGTCTCTACTTACATGAACCAACATAGTTTTTCTTTTTTCTCCATTAATTGGATTTAGGATGAGGGTTGAAATGTCCTGGCCAGTAACTGCCTTTTAGAGTCTTTCCTACCCCCAGAACACAATGCAAACATAGTCCAGCAGTAAGCCATTCTTACCATCAGCCACTGAAATTCATCTCTTTCCCACTAATTGCTTTAGTTATTTTTTCAAATATTTGGGTGGGTTTTTTCCCAGGATAACTTATTGGTCTGTCCTCATTGCCATAGAATCCTAAAGATATATCTTTTTCTCTACTTTGTATCCCTCATGGTGCCTTACCTGAAGAATTTGTATCAACATTTGTTGAATTCGGTCAGATAGAATTGACAGTAATTCCTTAAAAATATTTTTGTTAGGAGGAATTAAGCCATTAAAAGAGTTTCTTAGGAGAATGAAGAAGAGGAAGAATCCCTCTCAACCTACCCACACTACTACAATGGCATTTTCTTTGATTCTTTTGTTTTAGGGAAGGCCATCTCCCTTATTATGGATAAAGTTTTAATTTTTATAATTAAATTTAAAAGTAATTAAAAACTTAAAACCAAGAAATTCCATAAAATTCTGTTTTTCAATAAATGAATTACTGAATTGAATAAGTGAATTTAATTATTTATGACTATTTCTAAATGGATCCTCACGTACTTTCCAGTAGGACAGTTTGTGCATTTTGATGTGTACTGTGACATGTAACAAAAATCTTTGCTTCAGTTACCATAGCTTGCATATGAGAAACAGTGGTAGAAAGCAAATTATTAGAGAAAACCGCTGCTATGGTTTGAATTTCAAATGTCCCCCAAAGGGCATGAGTTTGGATGTTTGGTCCTAGCTGGTGGTACTATCCTGGGAGGCTATGAAGTTTTTGGAGTTGGGACCCAGCTCTGTGGATGCTGACCCCTGGTTCTGGTAATCTCTCTCTGCTTCCTGATTGCCAAGGTATCAGGTTCTCTGACACAATCCCTTCTTCCTGCTCCACTGCCAGGTCTCCCCTGCCGCTGTGCCTCCCTGCTTCCATGGATTGAAATCCTCTAAACTGTGATGACAATAAATCATTTCTCCCATATATTTGTTTCTGTCAGGTATTTTACATAGAAACACACAAGCTGGCTAACACAATCACACTAAAGGGAGCCTGAGTCTTTTGTTCCATTCTAAATAGAGAAGGTGGGAACACCTGGATTTAGGTCCATAAAATCACAATCTAATAGCTGGAATTTTTTTTTCAAGAAAAACAAGGGACAGAGGCACAGAATCGTCCATCAGAATAACTCTGTGGCTTTGGCTAGCTCCAGATTTTCCTCTTATCTAAGTTTCTAAAGTCATTCAATGTTCTAACATATGATAAGGAGTTCAGCCCTATTGCATTTTGCAGTTTAATACTGTCCCTACTTTGAATGCCTTTAGAGTGTTTTCTCCTCTCTCATTATCTATGCCTTTGTGCTATAACCACATGATTGCTTTTCCCATTACTTTAGGTGTGGCAGTTCTCCAAAGAGAGAACATAAGTTATTCCCTAAGTGGCCTCCACCTGACAGCACACACAGCAGGTGGACAGGGCATCAGATGGCACATCCCTATGATCATCACAATCTATGAGTCCCTTACACCTTCTCTTTGTTGTAACAGTGTCACAGAGTCACAATGTCTAGAGGGCTGACCTTGGTTATGGAAAGAAGGGAATTGAAAGATAAGACAAACACTGCAGCAACAAAGTATAGGGCTAAAGATGAGTTTATATTACAGAGGGTGAGAAACCCAAACCTCCATGTCCTAAAATAATCAGAGACTCTTAAGACAGCAATGCTGAATAACTTTATGTACTTGGCGATGAATGAGCAAATACAAGGAGTCTATAATAGTATTTTAGCCTGCATCCATAGCCCTGTGGCATCTGATTCCATAAGATCTTGGAAGTTAAGCAGGGTTGGGCCTGGTTAGTACTTGGATGGGAGACTGCAAGGGAACACCAGATACTGTAGGCTTGGAGGAGGACCTGGCAACCCCCTCCCAAAAATCAATTCGCCATTGAAAACCCTATGAACAGCAGAGAAGCACTGACAATAGTGTTTCACGTTTTGTACACAGGGTCGCTATGAGTCGGATACCGACTTGACGGCACCTAACAACAACAACAACATAATAGTATTTTATAAAATACTGCTAACATTTCCTCATTTTTCCCAAGGAATTTTGTTTTTCAAAATTTATATAGCACTTAAAATGGACCAGGCATCATTTGAAACATTTTAGACATACTCTTTAATCTCCTTGGCAATCCTGTAGGTTAGCTATTAATAGCCTTATTTTATGGATAAGTAAACTGAGACACAGAGTATTAAGGGTTTGTCCAAATTCACATGACTAGACAGTGACAAAGGAAAATTCTAACCTAACCTCAGAGTTTTTGCTTTAAAGCTATGCTGCCTCAGATTTCATAAAGGCCAGTTATTCATAGTTTTGAGATGACTGTGATTTCTTTTGGCCTACTTTGTCCCAGGCCATCCACTGAGCAATGTCATGCTAGGAAGCCCACTATTTAGTCACGAGAATGTAAATACTATTTTTTGACTTTAGTTTTCAGAAACAACCAATAGATCAAGCAAATACACAGCTACAAAATATAGAGTAAATGTTATCAGTCCTGACAATGTGAAAGTAAATGTACGGATAATAGAAATCAAAAGGTAGAAGTGAACAGCTGAAAGAAATAATAGGGCATATTTTCCTACAAAAAGGAAAGCCAACAGTTATACCCTATGGTTGCTAAAAGACACAAAAAGTGTCAAAGTTACAAATAAAACCTAACAGAAGTTTTAAAGAGAGCAACATAATTATATTGGGAAGACAGAGAGAAGGAAGATGAGAAATAAGTAAGCAACAGTCTCAACTGTCATAGGAAAAAAATCAGGTAATAATGTCTACAGTTGATAACTCAACAGCACCTAATAACAATACAGTTGATAAATCAAGAACTCTGTTAAACAGGTTAAAAGTGGTTTTGTCGGTGGGTATAGAGAGGCTGTACCCCAACATTACTGCCTGCCCTGGGGAGTTCCCCTTCTCAAGATCTCTACTCAGGAGAGATGCCAGGTCCTTGGCTCTACCACAAAAAGGAATTTTACAACTAGTCACTAATAGAGTGAAGCAGCTTATAGTTCCTTAGGTAAAGAAAAGGGATAGTACATACTTCAGAATGAGCTCAGGTGTCTAGAGACTGAGACAGATACAGGAAGAAGGTCCAGAGAGCAGGTAGCTGGCAGATCCGTCCTCAAAACAACAATTACCTTCCCTTCCCCTGCAGCAGATACGTTGGTTTTCCTCATATAAAAGAAATTATACGAGACATAGAAATTATTAAGTATTTGCTGTTGTCATTGTTAGGTGCCATCAAGTTGGATCCAATTCATAGCTACCCTATGTACAACAGAACGAAACACTCCTTTGTACCAGGCACAAAATCTTATTTATGTTTAAGCTCATTGTTGCAAACACTGTGTCAATCCATCTAGTTGAGGGTTTTCCTCTTTTTCGTTGACCTGCCACTCTTTTAAACATGATGTCCTTCTCCAGAGATTGGTTCTTCCTGACTACATGTCCAAAATACGTAAGACACAGTCTATCCACCCATGCCTCCAAGGAGTACTCTGGTTGCACTTCGAGGACAGATGTATTGGTTCTTTGACAGTCCATGGTATATTCAATATTCGTCTACAACACCATAATTCAAAAGCAACAATTCTTCTCCATCTCCTTTATTCACTGTCCAGCTTTCACAACCATATGATGTGACTGAAAATACCATGGCATGAGTTAGGCGCACCTTTGTCTTTAATGTGACATCTTTACTTTTCAATACTCCAAAGAGGTCTTTTGCACAGCTTTTCCCAGTGTAATGCATCTTTAGATTTCTTGACTGTTGTTTCCATGGGTGTTGATTATAGAACCAAGGAAACCAAAATCTTGGACAACTTCAATCTTTTCTCCATTTATCATGAAGTTGCTTACTGACTCAGGTGTAAGGATTTTTGTTTTGTTGATGTTGAGGTCCAGTCTATACTGAAGGCTGTGTCCTTTGATCCTCATCAGTAAATGTTTCACTTTCAGCAGAGCTGTGTCATCTGCATAACACAGGTTGTTAATGAGTCTTCCTCCAATCCAGATGCCACGTTCTTCTTCATGAAGTCCCACTTCTCAGATTATTTGCTCAGCATAGATATTGAAGAGGTATAGTGAAAGTATACATCACTGACACACACATTTTTCAACTCTAAACCAAGCAGTATTTCCTTGTTCAGTTCTTAGAGTATAGACTAAATTTATTAAAGATATAGAAAACAAAGAGAGTACACCTCTAGATGTGAAAAAACAGGCACTAGGAAAGGGTTACTCATGCCCAGAGCTGAGGTCACATTGTCTTTCATAGTGAAGTTTGGCCTCTCAGGGGAGGAAAGAAATGTTTTACACCTGGGGCTTGTGCCCAAAAGGGTTTAAGAGATTCCCAGTGTCTTCAAAGGACTGGACTCAGAGGTAGGCATTTCAAAAGGTTAGAAATCCAAAGCAGCTACCAGGTCTTGATAAGGGAGCAGAATTCACTGAACAATGTCCTATTGCATTGCTGAAAGTGGTATATGTCTTACCCAGTCTTACCATCCTTTCTGGATAAATGTAGATGTGAGAAGTGATTTTAATTGTTTCCTTTTAGCAAGTATGCTGTTTGTAAAGGTATCAGGGAATCTATTAGGGAATCACTGGCCACCAGACAAAAGCCTTTGTCTCACAGGAGTCTTACATTGATATGCATACTATGGGTGGCCAGGAAGCACGTGGCTAGGATGGGAGGTGGCTGGCACAGAGCCCTCTATTCCCTTTCTTCCTGCCTATACCCACTGACAGTTTCTGAAGCATTTGCCAAGTGTAGTGTTATCACCTGCTGAACCGTTTTTAAACCAGATATATTCATTACTTAGAATTCATAGATTCATTACTTAAAAAAGAAAAAAGATGTGGTTGCACATCTACCTTAGTATCTAACTCTCTCTAGCTCTAAAATTCAGACTTCAGAGCCAGTTGTGAAGGCTTCTATCACAGGCTGACAGGAAGCTACTGGCAGCACTTCCTTCAGCACAGTCTGGCAATCATTTCTGGATGTTCTTCCTATTTCCTAGGTGTCACCATTCTTCACTGCCCTGTGTAGTTGCTAAGTGTGGTAGCCTTTCATTCTGAATCTAACAGGATAACTACAGAGCCAGCTTTGTAACATAGACTTCTTACCAATGACCAGTTAAATTATGCAAATAACAGACAATTATTAAGCTCTTACTGCACGCAAGTGCCACGGTCCAGCAGGGGGAAGGGGAGAGCCGAGGATGAAAGAGACGAAGAGGCCAAGGCTGATGGTCTTGAGCAAAGTTTTATTTTCAGCCCTCATACTTATGTAGGAATTATCAAAAAAGCTCAAGGAACTGTCCTTAGGGCTACAGCTGCTTCTGGCAACCTCAGCTTATTATCTACAACCTCAGCTGTCCTTGAAGGCATACAACCGCTTCTGTTTATTTTTCAGGGTAAAAGTTAACTCTCCCAGGAATAATACATTCTCTGCAAATCTTTCTCAAGGGAACAACACTTTCTTTGTCTAGTGGCTCCGAAGCACTTCGTATATCCTTAAAAGAGCAGCAGAACATCCTGTCTCTTATGGAACATGAACATCATTCTCTATATATAAAGCCTCAGACCCCGACACACAAGCCCTACTTAGATATTCTCTTTTAATAACCAATCTCTAGGATTTTTTTTTTTTTTTTTACTTTTTAAACCACCAGTTAACATATATTGAATACCCACATGTATGGGCTACAAAATCAAAAATTACATAAGTTATCTTTAGATGGAGTGATTTTATATTTTATTATTCATTCTGGACACTGTAATTTATTAATCTATATAAAAATACAATTACTATTCTGAAATACATGGTTTGTTTGTTGTTTCCAAATCCTAATAGGTCAAGTGGGAAATGATTGCCTAAATACATCGCTCTTCCTTGTGGAAACAATCTCCTTTAATATAAGACTTTCCTAAAATTTGATTGTGGCTTGAAAGGAAAAAATTTCCTTCATCCTGCAGAATTCATGCTTAATCCAAACTATAATGTGATGTAGGGTTACAGGGACAGTGCAACTGTTTTTTTCCTGGTTCTTTAAGGTATGATTCTACTTTGCATCCTTTATCCAGTGGCAGGCAACCGTCTGGATTGCAAGCACTGTTAGTTACCCTTTCAGGAGACAGGGATTTAACAAATTAGGGAAAATAAGGAGCAACTAACCATCCAAGACAGCTCAGGAAGGAGGGAGGAAGTAGGTAAAGGGCCACTGCCGCCCCACGTGCCCTCGGTGCTGTGGGCTAGGGATCTAGAGAAGCTTTGCAGGGTCTGGACTTTGCCCCTCCCTGATTGCCTAGCCTGCGAGCAGTCGCTCTGCACTGCAGCGGGAGCCAATTGCAAAAAACCTAACCAAGCAAAGCCCAGCCCAGCCCAGCGGAAGGAACCCTTTCACAGTTGTTTGTTTCTCTTTGATAGAGGAACTGTTTCTTGCTCTGGCTTTCTTCAGTATTTGATCAGACAACCCCTAAAAGAAATTTAGAGCGACTGGAAAAGAAGACGAAGCCAAAGCTCACAGCAACCGAAAGGATGAAATTGCTTCTGGACTGCCTCCTGCTTCTGCCCTTGCTAATCATCTTATCGTTAGAGTCTTTCGTCAAGCTTTTTCTTCCTAAGAAGAGAAAGTCAGTGTCTGGAGAAATCGTACTTATTACTGGGGCTGGACATGGAATTGGGAGACTGACTGCCTATGAATTTGCCAAACTGAAAAGCAAACTGGTTCTCTGGGATATCAATAAGGTAATAACCGTTACTCTATTTTCCTTTGTGGTACCTTTAATTCGTGGATACATCTACCTTTTGGCAACAACCACTTTTTACAGTATCCCTGTAAAGAAGGTAGAAAAAAAATTACTATTGCCATTTTTAAGGCGAGGGGCATGAATTAATATGTTTGTTATCGAAGGAGGAATGGACTTACAGGAGATAAAACCCTTAGTTACTGTCTGTTACTACATTAACATTGTAAAGGGATCCTCACCTTTGCCCTGAAAATCATTTGTAATCTCCTCTGGAACTTGATTTCAGTGACTTGCTAAATCATATGGGAAAAAAAGTAATAGTTTTAGATAGGATATTAAGAATAAGAGGTTGGTACCTATTAAGTCCTACTGGCAATTACTGAGATAAGTGGTTTAAAAGATCATACCCAACAGAAAGGAATATTACTCAGCCATGGTTACTGCCAAGGGTAATTTTTGAAAGTCATCTTTTAGTAAAAGTAAGAAAAAAGAAAAAAAAAAAAAAAAGGAAAAGAAATTCAGTGTAATTTTTTTACCCAGGACAGGTGTAGGTGTGGGTTTAGAAAGAGAAGAGGACTTAAAATCTTTTATTTGACTTTGTTGTTGTTAGGTGCTTGTAGAGTCTGGTTTGACTCATAGCGACCCTATGTATAACAGAACAAAACACTCTCCGAGACTGTGCCATACCCGGCACTATGGCAGGCCTTCTCTGTTATTTCAGAGGGCTTTTGATGGCTGATTGTTTCAGGATTGCTTCAGGAGTGGATTACCATGTCCTTCTCTCATTTGTGTGATGCTAGGGATTGAACCCAGGGCCTCAGAGTACACAGAGCAGCACTCTGCCTATTGAGCTTTAGATAGATTAATAAAGGGGTTTCTGGAAGCACCTGGTGGTCTGAAATACCATCTGTTCCATATTCTTTAATATCCAATCCTATAAACAAGAATTCAAAGGATATATGAGGTTAAATAATCCCGGAACCGATGAGTGCCGGATTGGGACAGCAATCAATAAATACTGAGTTTTTACTGCCTAGACTTGAGCAACTGTTGGCAAACAGGAGATAGGGTCCCATGCTCTCAACCTAATAGAGAAAATCAATGTTAAGAACTTGTTGTTGTTGTTGTTGGGTGCTGTGGAGTCGGTATCCGACTCATAGGGTTTTCAATGGCTGTTTCGGGATTGCCTTGGGAGTGGATTGCCAGGTCCTCCCATTTTTGCGGTGCTGGGAATTGAACTCGGAACCTCAGAGACTGCAGCTCAGCGCTTTACCAACTGAGCTAAATCCCAGCCCTTGTCAAGAACTTACTCTTACAATAAAAGATACAAACTGGGCCCAGCCTAGGCTGCAGGCCAAGGTCCGTGATGGTGATATGGTCAAACATGTATGGGCTTTCCACTTCTTAATTGGGAAACGTACTTGATTTCCCAGAGCTTTAGTTTCTTTTCTGCAAAACTGATAAAATAGCAGTACTAACTGCAAAGGCCAAGAGGATAATGGGAGATAATTCATGAGATAATTTAGCATTGTGTGGCATGTGATAAACACACTAGTGTGTTAGTTATTTCTATTCCTTGACAAAAAAGAAGTTAGGCTAATGACTCTTAATGCCTCTATTGATTTGCACAAAATATTCTCTGCTCTGAAGTGAATTGCTTTATCCAACAAATATTTATTGAGCACCCACTTTCTGCCAGACAATATTCCAATGCAGAACTAAGGATACAGCAGTGAAGAAAACATAAGCTTCATGAGCTAAAGACAATAAGCAAGGCAAACTATATAGTAAAATATATAATTGTTGGATGGTATTAAGCATTAAAAAAACATACATGAAAAAGGATAGGGACTGTGTGTGTGTGGGGAGGGCAGGAGGGAGAGGATTTGTCTCATACAGGTGGCCTGAGAAGGCCTCATTAAGATGGAGACAGGAGAGACTGGGGATGTAGTTCGGTGGTAGACCACTTGCCTAAGCATGCACAAGGCCTGGGGTTCAATCCCCAGCACCTCTCTCCCCACCCCACCCCACATACGCCCATGTGCGCGCGCGCGCACACACACACACACACACACACACACACACACACACACACACAATAGAGTTAACACCAGAGGTGCTGAGACCACACTGAACCCAGTTCTCTACCTGTAGAGAGTGCTCAGCAAATGCAAAGCCTGTCACAGAGTGAAGGAAGGGAGAGAAATAAAAGAGCTAGATCTAAGTGGTCTAATACAATAATAGGAAAGAGCCACTAGTCCCATGTGGCTGTAAAGAGTCTGAAATTTGACAAGTTGAAATTGAAAGGTGCTGTGGATAGAAACTGATTTCAAGGACTTAGTATGAAAAAATGTAGAATATTATATTAGTTATTTTTGTATGTTGAAATGATAATAATTTGGGGCATATTGGGTAAATAAAAGGATCAGTTGATCACTTTGTGAGTCAGATACACAGGATCATAGAAGTTGCCCATCAACCAGCTATTAGTTATTTAGAAATTGTTGGCAGTAGTTCAGCCCAAACTTTGCTGCCTGTTTTGTGATGTGTAGTTCAGCCTAGTTCTGCCATTCACTCTGATTCATGGGCTGCGTATGACAGTCAGCCTCTCCTCGGTTTCCAATATGCTTAGGTTAATCCATAATGATATAGCTTTTTGTGTCACCTCTTGGTGTGTAAAATCAAAACACCAAGCCCTGTTGGAACAAATGTAAGGCAAAGTGCAAGACCATGAGAGGAGTTTGTCATTATATGTTGAGCTCATATTTGGCTGAATTTATGTGGTGCAATAAATTTGGAAATAATGCTTTCAATTCCCTCTTACTGTCTGCCAAAACAACTTCTTGTTAACTAATCTGATATTTCAAATAACAACTTCTTGTTAACTAATCTGCACTTATCAGAACAATTTTCTATTAACTATGGTAGCATGATGTTTTGACTTTTGGCTTTAGGATGTTTTAGTACAAATATCCAGGGAAAATTCTTCAACTGAATACATCTGAGACAAAGTGTTCAATTGATCCACATAAAATATATGACTAAATTAAATTTTATTTTTGTAGCATGCTACTGAAAAATTAAAATTAGGTCCATGGCTTGCATTATATTTCTATAAGACAGAGACTTAAGGACAGGAGCTCCAAATCATGAAATGTCTTGGAAACTATTGTATGTACTTTGGTTTTTACTCTCTGGAGGCAGTGGAGGGTTTTGAGTTAATTTTTACTGAAGATAATCCTCTGGCCATTGGGTTGAGAGAATAGAATGAAGAAGAGGTGGGAGAGACAAGTGAAGCAGGAGAGCAGTAATGATATTGTGATAATCCAAGTAAGAGAGAATGTGATGATGGCTTGTCACACCAGGGTGGTAGTAGCTGAAGTTCTGTGGTCCAAAGAGTTAAGGATGATATGTTGTTGTTGTTGTTAGGTGCCATCGAGTCAGTATCCGACTCATAGCGACCCTCTGTACAACAGGGGAAACACTATTGTCAGTGCTTCTCTGCTGTTCATAGGGTTTTCAATGGCAGATTGATTTTTGGGAGGGGGTTGCCACGTCCTTCTCCCATGGATGATATAGTGGGATTTTTATTAGGTTAAATTAGATAAATTTAAATAATCCATATTTTATTTCAAGACTATGTCCTCTCCAGTTAATTATTTTCACCTGTTGATATCACATGCTCAGTGTCATTAATTTTGTTCTCTTTGTTGCTTTTCCTAGCATGGCATTGAGGAAACAGCTGCTGAATGCAGGAAACTGGGTGCCCAGGCCCATTCCTTTGTAGTAGACTGCAGTAACCGAGAAGAGATTTACAGCTCTGCAAAGAAGGTGAAAGTTCATATTTAGTTAAAATCACATCATGTAGAGAGCTAAGGGGCTGGGATTTAGCTCAGTGGGTAGAGCGCTGCGCTGCAATCTCTGAGGACCCGAGTTCAATTCCCAGCACCACAAAAATGGGAGAAGGGCCTGGCAATCCACTCCCAAGGCAATCCCGAAGCATTCAGCCATTGAAAACCCTATGTGGGTCGCTATGAGTCGGATACCAACTTGACGGCACCTAACAACAACAACAAGAGAGCTAAGAGGCATCTTGGAGATGACCAAGTTTGTCCATGACACAGACAAAGTAATTGAGAAATAGTATATGTACTCTAATTTAATCGGGGCTGTAGTTTAGCTCAATTGGTAGAGTCCTGCTCTGCACTTTCTGAGAACCTGGGTTCAGTCCCCAGCACCATAAAAAGCGGGAGAGGGACATGGCAATCCACTCCTGAAGCAATCTGGAGACAATGAGCCATTGAAAACACTGTGAGGGTTGCTGTGAGTTGGACTTAACCACAGCACATAACAACAATTTAATTGATCTTATTATTGAACAAGTTAAGTTTTTTATATTTTTTCCTTCTCATAAATACTAGTGCTATGGATAGATTCTTATCTTTGGCCACATCATTGATCACCAGTATCTCTGTGGGAAAAATCCATTTGTTGTTGTTGTTGTTGTTAGGTGCCATCGAGTCGGTATCCAACTCATAGTGACCCTCTGTACAACAGGGGAAACACTATTGTCAGTGCTTCTCTGCTGTTCATAGGGTTTTCAATGGCAGATTGATTTTTGGGAGGGGGTTGCCACGTCCTTCTCCCAAGCCTGCAGCACCTGGTGTTCCCAGGCAGTCTCTCATCCAGGTACTAACCAGGCCCGGCCCTGCTTAGCTTCCAAGATCTGCCAGGATCAGATTCCACAGGGCTATGGCTGCAGAACTCAAAGATACCAATTTTTAAATCCTTTTCAGTTACGTAGGCAAGAATAAGGAGTTGTTTTATTTATAATTCTTAGCTTACTAGTATAGTTAAATATTTTTCAAAATGTCTATAGGACATTTGTATTTCTTCTTTGTGAATTGTTTGCACAACTTTGCCTATTTGGTTGGTTGTGGATATATGCTTTCTTGTTCATTGTATACCCAAGATCTGATATTTGACATACTTCAACTTGTTTTCTCAATATAAAAGATTTTTCCAAGGCCATGCAGCTGGCTAATGGCAGACCCTGAATTTGAACCTATAATTGAGATTCTTAGATCTCAGTGTGTTAGTGTGTTCTAGAGCTTTCCAAGGAGCTTGTTAAAAATATACATTCTTGGACCCCACCCCGAGTAGTTTGCTTTCGATAGGTGTTGGCCAGAGTCCAGGAATCTACAGGTTTAGCACCCTGTGCACCCTTGCCTCTGCCATGAATTTGATACAGGTGAATGTCCTTAAATAACACCTGCCAAATCAATGACAGTGTCTTGACACCTAGTCAAAGAATTGGGTTAAAAAGTTAGGGTCAACCTATTCTTTTTACAGGGTTTTTTTTTAAACATAGGTAAGTATTCCTATAAATCATTGCTTATCTTTTTGGGGTACAATTAAAATGTGCTCTATATAAAATAGTGTTTCACTCTGAATGCATTCCCATTTATACCTGCTAACTAAATACCTTCATGAAAGGAGGGTCATCAGAATTACATGGGCAAATTTTTTAAAATACACATTCCTAGAACTCACCCTGGATATTCTGACTCAGTAGGTAGAAAGACTGTGATTCAACTAGACTTGAGAATCTTTTTGTTTAGAGATTTTTAGATTTGGGTTCACTTTTACTTACATTTTTAAATTTTAGTCTAAATTTTCAACAGTAGGCTTAGGAAGGCTGTGTCTTCCACCAGCCTTGATTTGAGTTCTGCCTCTGCCACTATATGAATTTTGAAAAGGTTATTATTAAACCTCTCAAAACTTCAATTGTCCCTATTAAAGTAGAGGTAATAACATAGCTTGCTTATGAGTTACTGTGGAAGCAAATGAAATAATGTATATAAAGGAGCTATGTGATACACATAATAAATTGCTATTACTGTTGTTACTATATATCATTATTACATGTCCATTTATCCCTATGTACAAAAACATGTTTAAAGGCTCTTTTCTTGACCTTTGAGGTGTCCATGAGGGTACTTAATATGGAAATAGAAATATGAATAATATAAACACCATAATACATGTTTTACTAATATGTATGTGTAGTATAGGTGTGTATTTTCTCTTGATAATTAAATCCTTACTTTGGTATTAATTCAAAAAAAAAAACATTTGAGAAATTAAAGTGATCATGTAGAAGGGCTTATGTAGCCCTTTAACAGTCATTTTGCCTTTAAACCTACACTCAAATACCATATATTTTTCTTATTTTATTTTTGAAGGTGAAGGCAGAAATTGGAGATGTTAGTATTTTAGTAAATAATGCTGGTGTAGTCTACACATCAGATTTGTTTGCTACACAAGACCCTCAGATTGAAAAGACTTTTGAAGTCAATGTACTTGCACATTTTTGGGTGAGTATGATTTCTTTTAAAAAAACATTCCTTTTTGAAAACCCCAAATATTAAGTTTAAAGTGAAGCTTTCTGCAGATACATGATAGTATTGAGTCAATGCTAAAGTTTTCTTCCGGGTACCAGAGACAACATTGTACAAAGAGTTCATTTTTCATGCTATGACAAAATTCTACCAATCACCTTCTCCAAAAACTAATAATAGTAATAAATTATATAATTATAAGCTTCAAGTGTTGTGTATGTTTTGATTCTAAGCTCTATAAAATCTGTATGATTTTATAGAAACAAAGAAAGGGAATAAAAGCTGGGTGTGGTGGCTCATGCCTGCAATCCCAGCAACTAGGAGGCTGAGGTAGGAGTATCAATAGGAGTTTGAGGCCAGCCTAGGCTACACAGTGAGACTCTGTCACAGAAAAAGAAAGAAATAGAGTAGAGACCATTTGAGACATCATCTGTGATTCTATAAGACAAATCAAGTTTACTTTCAGTTTCTCATGAGACTCAGGCCTCATATTATTTCTTGGCTCAAAAGTTGCAAACTTTATTATAAACTTCACCATTCAGTGTCTTAAATTTTTACAGAAAGCCAGGTATGGTGGCACATGCCTGTAATCCCATTAATTTGGGAGGCTTAGGTGGGAGGATCACAAGTTCAAGGCCAGAGACAACCTGTGCAATTTAGCGAGACCTTGTCTCAAAATAAAAAGTTAAAAATGGGCTAAGGGTACAGCCCAGTGGTAGAGTGCTTGCAAAGCATGTGGGAGGCCCAGAGTTCAGGCCCACAATACCAAAAACAACAACAACAACAGCAAACAACAACAACAACAACAAAAAAAAAAAACCTAAAGAAAGTTATACACAAACACATTTAGCATGTTTTTCAGAAGTCTCCAAGTAATTCCCAAACAGCCAGTCTGAGGTCCTTCAAAGTTTTCTTAGATGTGAGCTTGGGGTGATTAATATGAAAAGAATATTGGGGTTAATGAAAATGCGATGTTAGTTTATGTTATTGTTCCTGGGGTTCTGATGTCTATCTTTGTATTTTTATGTTTGTGAAAATGTGTGATATTATCCTATTTGTTGCTGCATCGCCAGCACATAATGGATACTCCGTAAATGTTTAGTGCATAAATCATTTAATGGCCACTGGAAAATTGCTCTTCATTTTAGTATTTTGGTGATGTACCCCAACTGTTTTATAAAATTTCATATGAAATTAAATTCTTTCAGTAACTCCAGATTATTATCCCTATTCAATATATAAGATGGCAGAAGACACCAGTGATGAGGGCAAGGGTCAGGGGACATAGGAAATTAGCAATTTAAATGAAATGGATTCTCAAACCTGTAATCCCAGTCACTTAGCCACTCAGGAGCCAGAGGCAGGGAGCCAGAGGCAGGAGTTTCGCAAGTTTGAGACCAGAAGCAGTATGTGTAATTTAGTGAGAGCCTGTCTCAAAAAAGGAAAAAAAATGGGCTGGGGTAGGAGGCAGCTCAGTGGTATAGCACTTGCAAAGCATACAAGTGTGAGGCCCTGGGTTCAACCCCCAATTCCACTAAATAAATAAATAAATAAATAAATAAATAAATAAATAAGATGGATTCTCAAAGCCTTCAGTATCTATTGTTTTAATAGTTTTGCTAATATGGGTATTCTATCCAGTTTCCTTAGGTTGCCACACTTGGCAGTTTAGGTTTTTTTATTTATACTAGGAACAAGGTTTTAAAAATACAGCTTTGTTTCAGATATTCCCAATGGGTCAGTGAATCATAAATACTATAATTTTCTCTTTAAATAAAAATTATTTCTAGACTACAAAGGCATTTCTTCCAGAGATGATGAAGAATAATCATGGCCATATTGTCACTGTGGCATCAGCAGCTGGGCATTCTGTGGTTCCCTTCTTATTGGCTTATTGGTATGTGAACACGTGTTTCCTTGTTTGGTTCCTATCATTAACTTGTGTGAGATTTCTTACCCTGTCTAATAAGGACTACATTTGTCATGATAATAGACACAAAGTTGCTGAAATAGCAAGAGAAACACAAAACCTCTTGATTAACATCATTATCAATTGTTAATCCCCTTCTGCACATCAGCTAGAGTACTATTCTAGAAGTGTCTGTAGGGAATTTATCCAATTGTAAGCCAATGACTTAAAACATTTCTCATCCCTTTTAGCAGCAAGGAATTACAAAATAAGAACAGCATTTTTGTACAATGAAAAAGAGTTAATATTAAAAACCTTTAATAATAAAAATGGCAAGCACAGTGGCTCATACCTATATTTCTAGCAACTCAGGACACAGAGACAGGAGGATCATTGAGTTTGAGGCCAGAGGCAGCCTGTGTAACCTAGCCATACCCTGACTCAAAATAAAAAATAAAAAGTGGGGTAGGGGTTCATCCCAGTTGGTAGAGCACGTGCAAAGTATGTGTAAGGTCCTGGGTTCAACCCTAAGTACTAAAAATAAGTAAATAAATAAAAATTTAATTACAAAACAGAGATAGGTAAAAATTGCTATAGTTTGTTTCTACCATTGTACTCTTTTAGAATCTTTTAGAATCAAATATCTAAATTCTAAAAATAACATCAGTGTACCTGTGTATGTGCCCATGGTTATGTATAAATATATGTACATAGCCATAGATGGGTAGATTGGTTGTTGTTGTTAGGTGCCGTCGAGTCAGTATTGACTCATAGCGACCCTACGTACAACAGGCTAAACACTATTATCAGTGCTTCTCTGCTGTTCATAAGGTTTTCAATGGCAAATTGATTTTTCGGAGTGGGTTGCTGGGTCCGTCTCCCAAAAAGCCTACTGAGGAAACAGGAAATTGGGTGGATGGGTAGATGGGTACTTGTTTTTATGTAAAATATATATGTATATCATTTATATAAAAGTTTGAAAGAATATATACAAAAATGTTTTACTCTAACCATATCTTGAAAGTGCTTATTATGTGCTGGGGATGTAGCTCAGTGGCAGAGCACTTGCCTAGCATGCACAAGACCCTGGGCTGATCCCCAGCACCACAAAAAAAAAAATTATACACACACATACACACACACATACACATTTATATATATCTTGTCTTGCCCTTACCTAAGAATAACCACTTTCTTTCTTTTCTTTTTTTGAGCTACACCACAAACCTGACAAGTGATTTTTATTTATTTTTAGTTGTTGTATATATTTTCTTTTTCTTTTTTTCTGAATATATATTTGTTTTCCAAAAGAATATAGACTTTCTAGCCGGGCACAGTGGCGCACATGTTTAATCCCAGTGGCTAGGGAGGCGGAGGCAGGAGGATTGCAAGTTTGAGACCAGAGGCAGCCTGCGTAACTTAGTGAGACCCTGTCTCAAAAAGTTAAAAAAATGGGCTGAGGTTGCAGCTCAGTGGTTTAGCACTTGCAAAACATGCAGATGTGAGGCCCTGGGTTCAACCCCCAGAACCACACACACACACACAAAAAAAAAAAGAAGAAAGAAAAAGAAAAAAGAATATAGGCTTTCTTTTAAAAATAGACTTGGGTTGGATTTTCAAAAGAAAAATACTGATGGCATTACTGATGACCCAGTCACAGAACAGACCTGTGGTCTCCATGTTGCATATTGTCTCCCACAGCCAGTTGAAGCTAGGAGCTTAGCCTGGCCATCAGGAGCTAGGACACCCGGCATTTAGTTCACTTCGTTGATGAAAGATAGTTACAGATGCTGCTACTAGACTACATTCCTCTCTCCTGCCACCCTTTATCTCAGTTGACAGATTCTGTGGTAAGCAGAGGATTAGAGAATCTAACAAGACTGTGAGTCCTGTCCGGTGTCCCCTTTCTCTTCGCCATGGTAAACATTGTAGCTCTTTGGGTTCTGATTTGGTTCTGTACCACTGAGGGTTTCTTAGTGATTCCTAAGACAAAGTGTTTTTCCTGAGAAACACACATTGTGATGATTAGTGATGGTACTTTCTACAAAAATAAATTCTCATTGAGTATGGTCAAAGCAGGGATGACAGGCACTGTTGTGTAGATTGTGCACTATACAACTCAGTGGTGCTGTATTCACATTCCAGTCCTTTTAGACTTGAATGATTGTTCCAGCAGATGGCAGTAAAATTTCTTGAGAAGAGGAATGGCTTTTGGAATTCACACAAAGGTGCCATTTGAGATCATAGGTAAGGTTATAACCACGCAAGCAGTTTGTCTATCGACAGAAGGCAGTATTTATCAGATGTTGTTATTAACAAATGGGCAATTAAACTTAGACCACTGCTTTCTAAATGCAATTTTTTAAAAACATAGTAAACATTTGTAAAAATGAATAAATCCTAAGTGTACAGCTCAATGAGTTACTACAAAATAAATGCATCCATTTGACTACCATGTAAGCCCAAAAAATTAAATATTACCGGACCCCAGCAGCCCATTTTGGACCTCTTCCCAATCAGCAATCCCTTCTCAAAGGTGACCATGGCGTTGACTTGTAACACCACAGGTTAAGTTTGTCTATTTTTAATGTTTATATACATGGAATCACACTGTATTTGTGAGATTTATCCATGTTGCCATTGGTAGCTATTGTTTAACCATTTTTATGGCTATGTAGTCTTACATCGTGAGACTAGACAATATCTATTTGTACATTCTACTGTTTATGAACAATTGGGCTGTTCCCAGGGTAAGATGATTACAAATAATGACATTATGAATACTGACCCAATCACTTAGTAGCTGTGCAACCTTAGGCAACTTACTCAACTCTTTTGTGCTTCATTTTCTTCATCCATAAAGTAGGTTAAAATAGCATCTATTGTCAGTGCAGTGGTGCACACCTATAATCCCAGCAACTCAGAAGGTAGAGGCCAGAGTGAGTTGGAAGACAGAGGCAGCCTGTACAAATTAGTGAGACTCTGGCTAAAAATAAAAAATAAAACTGGCTGGAGGATGCAGTCCAGTGGTAGAGCTCTTGTAAAGTGCTTGCAAGGCCCTAGATTTAACCTTCATGTACTGTGAAAAGAAAAAATAATAATATCTAAGTTGTCAGGGTGCTCTAAGATTTAAATTTTATAATGTAATGCACTTGCCACCAAATCTGGAATCCTGCAGGTGTTCAATAACAGGAGGGCCCTATTAGAGTCGTATTTCAGTTCAACTTCCGCATTCACACAGAACAGTGAGGTCCCGCCTCTCATTTTACCTTCCAGAATACTTTGTCCCCATGAAACTAATCATATATGCTTCAGCTCCTCTTTGTTGAATGAAATGAAAGGGATATAGAATTACTTGAGTCTTTGTAATCCAGCCCTCACCTGCCACTCTCTTGAGTTGCCACAGCAGTAGAATCTATTGCAACTGTAATCAACTATCTTAGGAAATATTTTTCAATTTCTTTTGGGAGTCGTAGTTCAATAATTTTAATGATTAATGTGAAAAATGCAAGACAATAGAACTGGATCCATGATGGGAGAAGGTAAAACTTTTAATTTATTCTAAAATGGTTTTTGTTTGATAAGTGTTTTTTGACAAGTATCTTGATTTATTATTATTATTGTTGTTATTGATATTATTATTTGACAGTACTGGGGATTGAACCCAAGGCCTTGAACATATTAGACAAGCACTCTTCCACTGAGCTTCATCCCCTCATTTATTTTTATTTTTATTTTTAGACAGGATCTCTAAGTTATCCAGGCTGGCCTTAAACTTGCTATAATTTGTGATCCTCCTGCCTCAGCCTTCTGTGTAGCTGGGATTAGAGGCGTGTACCACCACACCCAGCAATATCTTGATTTTAAATAGCCAGTTTATAAATACAAAAATTACCAATATAGGAAGACATGGCAAGACTGGTTTATACTGAAATGTTATTTGAAGGAATAATTTGGAATAGAAAATAATAGTTTAGATTATTTATAATAAAGAATTTGATATAATGTTACAAAGGGAAGGGGGAAATCACCTTTAGCTTTCATATATGTTATATACATATATATACACACACGCACAAATATACAATCCTAATGTTCAAAAATAAACTATTCTTTTAACACACTTGAGATTATTAACTCTGAGATATTCCTGAATTTTTTATTCACTTTAGAAAAATCAGAAAATACAATTTAGTACAAGCAATTTTACTCATAACCATGCAGAGATAACCAAGATAGGCATTTGTTACAATGTTTTAAGACATTTTAAATGCAGAAATACAGTCATGCATTTAAAAAAAAAATCTCCATTTATAGCTCAGGGTGATAGCGCACACCATAATCCCAGCACACGGGAGGATTGAGAGTTCGTGGCCAGCCTGGGCTACACAGTGCAGCGCTGCCTCAAAAAACCAAAGGGCTAGGGATGTAGCTTAGTGGTAGAGCACTTGCCTAGGATGTGTATGGCCCTGGGTTCAATTTCCAGAACTACCCCTGCCCCCAAAAAATCTGCTTTTAGCTCTGCACTGTGGCCATCCTGGCATGCATAGTGAGACCCTGTCTCAAAAAAATACATTTATAATTCTGCATTCTTAATTTTAAATGATAACATTCTGCATATTAATAAAAACATATGTCTAGATGTTTTTCAATTCCTGAGTGGTATGCAACTGTAAGTGCCACTATTCATTCAACTTGCCCATTATCATTGGGACTTTATTTGTCAGGGTTCTTTCAGTTAGAAGGAACATAAGACTTAAACTGCTCTAGACCAAAAGAGGACTTTTTTTGCTTCATAATTAAAGTCTTAGGTAGGCTTTCCCTCTCTGGTGGCAAAATAGATACCAGCAGTTCTAGTTCTAGTTCTAGCCTTAAACTTCAGCTTCATCAGGAGGTGAAAAGAAAAAAATCATGTCCCAAAAGTGCCTTTAACTTGTTCTAGTTCTAGAGTTTAGTGACTAAACGAACTTGGCTCAGACCCTGTGTATTTGGTTATTTGGTAATAGTGACATGACCAGAACAAGGGAATATGAATGCTGTCTGTCACAGGCATAAAATTGTTTCTGTTTGCTCTTATTAACTATATCCCTGGGACTATCCCTGAACATAAATCTTCGGAAACATGATTGATTATTTCCTTGGGATAAACACTTAAAAATAATACTGGATCTAAGAACATGGTACAATTTTAATGAATTTCATGTCCTTTATCAAATTGCCTTCCAGAAAAGACCTCCAATTAACCTGTGCTTTGGGAAATAGAAACCCATGGCAAGTTTTTTCTCACTTTTTTAAAAAAGCTTAGACCAAAGGTTCAAAACGTTGCTAGATTCAATTATATAAAATGAAAATCTTCTGTATATTGAAAACCAAGTCAAGCAAATGAAAACTTTTATATATCCAATAATGCTAGGCAAAATGCTATTGTGTTGATCTTTGTATTTATATGAATTGTTCCTGAAATAAAACATTTTTATATGCTTATAACTTTCATTATTTTTATTTTGTAAATTTTCTGCTAGTACCCATTAGCCATTTATGTGTTGGAAAGTTGTCTTCCTGTTTATAATAGTTGCTCATCTTTTCTTTCTTTTCCTTATTGCTGGGGATTGAACCCAGAGTCTTGCATGTGCTAGGAAGTTTAGCTATATCTGCTTCCCAAGTTGCTATATTTTAATTTTTACGTTTGTCTTATATGTTGCAAATGCTTTACTAGTTTGTCATTTGCATCTTAAATTTGGTTGGGAGCCAATGAATTTTAAAGCATTTTATATGCAGGTCTGGTTTATTGCCTGCATTTAAAGCTTGATTCTACCACCTAATTTTGTATTGTTGAGTAAGTTCTATAACCTCCTTCTACTTCAGTTTCTGTTTTGGTAATTTGTGATCATAATTGCATAGGGTACATAGGGTTGTTGTGAGGGTTAAATAAAATTATATATCTGATTAACTGAAGACAGTGTCTGGCATATGGTAGCTAATTTTAGATATCATTATTTTTATTTGTGGTGTTTTTCAATGTACAGAAGGTTTCCACCTTATATAATTGAGTATAATAATCTGTCTTTTAAGGTTTCAATATGTCTACTTTTTTAAATAATGAGAGAAAAATTTCCATAGCTTTCTATTTTCCAAAACACAAATTAATTGAAAAGAATTTGTAACTACTTTGTATAATTACTAATTCATACTAAAAAACTATCTGATAATATCACTGATCCATACACTAAAAATAACAACTTTTATGACAGATTTTACATTGGT
>VMDO01021580.1:0-35163 GCA_007922755.1 Pedetes capensis | reverse complement strand
TGTGTTACTTTTTTTGGCCAGCAGTTGTATATGAATTTTTAAAACATTATTGTAAATATACTGCAATATTGCAAACATTATGAAATAGACATTATTATTATTATTATTATTATTATTATTATTGTATGAAGAAACAGAGTGAAAGAGAATTTGACATAAAACTAGTCATTTATATTTTGATTTTGAAATTTGTGGTTAGCCAACCATAGTATATCATTCAAATGGATGATTCATTTTTGAAAATGTTAAAGAAATCTCAAAACTTTCTTTGTCCTTTTAAAGTGAAAAGATTATTTATGATTATTTTGAAAAGTAGAATATAAAATTAATTTCACAATAACTAATTTATGAAATGATTATCTTAATATTAAATATATTGCAACTACAACGACATCTATTTAGTATGAACATATTCTATTGACAGCAGCATAATGGGTTTGATAGGATCTAAAGAAATATAATTTCAAAAAATGAGAGAATATGATTATTTCAAGGATATGATGAAAATCTCATTTCTTCAAGTTTATCAAATTATAAGAAATGCCTGTATTTAGAATATTCCAATAATGTGAGCCATGAAAACTGATTTTTATACCTGAAAGAAACTAATTTGGATTATCAGACATCATTTTTTAGCCAGTTTTGTTAAATTTTAACATACCTGAATTGCCATACATAAACATTTAAGATGAAGATAAAAACACATACAAAGTCACACATATGCACACATACATCATTCTCTCATCTACCATACTTGACATCACATCTCGCATTCTTATACAAAGTCAATAAACACAAATGAAAAAAGGAGGAATACTAAGCCACAATTATATCTTTCACAAAAACCCAAATGCCTTTAAGTAATAATACCCGTTCTGAAAATATTATAACTTTAAAGAGTTCAAAATTGTGTTAATATATGGCAGTGTGCAACAATAAACATAAAATTTCTTACTCTTTTTATTGGTGGATCCCTAGTATATATAGAGGTAAAAACCTCCAGAATTAATTTCTTACACTTGTACAGGACATTGAAATTACTAAAAAGACTTTGGAAGGCTTAACTGTTCAAGGCAGTTTATATATTATTAATAAAAATGTATCTCCATTGACAGTCTCAATGAACTATTTGTACATGTTAATCAAATATCTTTTTGTAGATATAGCACAAGGAAAATTCATTTTCAAAGCATTTTATAACTATATGTATTTTTTTAGGGACAAAAAGTTAACCAGAGTGATCAGGAATGAAAAAAAAAAAAAAACAACAGATATATCTAATTTAGAAAGTGTATAAAGAAATGTAGAAATGTAGAAATCTAAAGTAGATTATGTGCATAGTTTTTATAAATCATGTACATAAGTCTATACTAGAGAATTTTGTTTTGATTTCTATATTTACTTCCAAAAATATCTTGTTATACACCACAATGGAATTAAAACTAACCACCAGTCATATTTCATTCCCCCCTGTTCTATTTGATTCATTTCTGTTTCTTGTTTGCACAAATATTTCAAGGTTTTCCATTCTTTAATTCAGAATCCATTCATTTACAAAAAGTAGATAACTAAAAACAACTGTTGTCTTAGATGGGATATGAAAGGAATGCACCTCCATTAAAAGCTGGGTCACTTACCATTAATAAATAATTCTTTAACTAAATAGCCACTTATGATAGCATCCAGCTTCAATAGGCACTGAATTCTTATAGGAGAAATAGAACCATCAAGTAATAATAGTAAAAAAAGAACAATTACTGTGCAACTAGTTATAAACATGTTTTGGAAAAAAAAGACAAAGGTTAGTTTTAAAACTATATTAATAGAGAATAAAAATATTGCCAAAATTAACCCCTGAAGTCATAAGTGACCTAAACAAACCCATTACATATACTGAAATAGAAAAAGTAATAAAAAGTCTCCCAACAAGGAAGAGCCCAGGTCCTGATGGGTTCACAGCAGAATTTTACCAAACTTTCAAAGAAGATACAATACCTGTATTCCTGAAATTACTCCAAAAAGTAGAAAATGAGGGAATAATCTCAAACTCATTCTATGAAGCTACCATCATCCTGATACCTAAACCAGGAAATACATCTAAGATAGAAAATTATAGACTGATTTCCCTTATGAACATAGATATAAAAATCCTAAACAAAATCCTGGCAAACTGAATCCAGCAACATATTAAAAAGATTGTTCACCAGGACCAAGTGGGATTTATTCCACAGATGCAAGGCTGGCTCAACATATAGAAATCTATTAATGTAATCCAACATATCAAGAGACTGGCAAACAAAAATCACATGATCATTTCAATTGATGCTGGAAAGGCCTTTGACAAAGTGCAACATCATTTCATGATAAAAACTCTGAAGAAGATAGGCATAACAGGCAAATACCTTAACATCATAAAAGCCACCTATGACAGACCTACAGCCAATATTATATTAAATGGAGAAAAACTGAAACTATTTCCTCTAATATATGGAACAAGGCAAGGATGTCCACTCTCTCCTATTCTATTTAACATAGTGATTGAAGTCCTCTCCAGGGCAATCAGACTAGAGAAAGAAATCAAAGGGATACAGACTGGCAATGAAGAGGCCAACCTATCCGGATGCCACAGGGCTATAGCTGCAGGCTTTCTGTCCTTAGGTTGTCCCTTTTTCTTGCCATGGTCACTCTATCAAATTGTTCAGCTACCTGTTATTGCTATGGCCTCTGTCATGACTACTGCCATTCAGAAAGCAGCTGCTGCTGCCCTTCTGCTGCTGTTGTTTCTGCTGCTGTTGGGCACTGCTCTTATGATATCATCTCCTCTTCAAGTGTCAAGCAGCCAGCTTACTCTGCTGTTTCTGCAACTTGAACTGCCAACTGCTCAGTTCTTTTTCTGCAGCTGCCAAGCAGCCAGCCATTCCACTGCTTGTGCAGCATGGCATGCAAGTTTCTTTGTTCTCACTGCCACTGCTAGTCCACTGTCTCTGCTGCTCTTTCTTCATATTACAAGGACAGCTTGCTTTACTAAGATTATGCAAGAAAATGCAACTCCAGAGAAGCCTTTTATTAAGACTAATGTTGCAACACCAAAGGGAAGCACAGGAGGGTATCCCTGGCCAGCTCACTAATTGAGCAGAACAGCCTACTTCTATAGCTGGAGAAGAAGTGTTTGCATGAATCACAGCAAATCTCTCATTCAAATGAAGGTTTTTATTTGCACCTGTGATGGAATAGTCCCTTTTGCACGAATCTCAACACTCCCTCTACTGTGCTACTAGGGTAAGTGCTCTCCTCTCACCCAGGTTGGTCACAGGGTCATCTAGAGCTCACCAAGGCTTATGATGACAAAATATCTCTTGCAAACTATGCAAAACAATTGTGATGAGGCCTGTACCTTCAAGAGTCAGAACAAGTAGCTGTGATGATTGTTTAACTTTTACAAGGTATATGGGGAGTGTCAATATAGTGATTTGGCTGGTTGCTTGACAGACAGATCAAAGAAGCCCAGGAAACAAGGGAGGTCCCAGCTGCCAATTAGGGAGTCAAATCTCAGTCTCTCCCAACAGGTTTCATTATTTCCAGGAAAATAAACATAAGAAAGAGTGTTTACAATAAGAACTTAAAGAACATCTTATTGATACTAGTAGTGATTTTAACAGTGCTTTAACAATGTTTAACACCTGCCCAGTGCCCCAGGGAGAGGTGGGCCTCTCTTATCTGTCTCACTATGATTTTTCATGGAGATTAAAAGGTTGTTTTACAATATTTCACCAATATTCAGTCAAGGTTTCCTGGACATGGATACAAAGTGAAGAATTAGTTATTAATATATTGGCACTATTAGCAGTTGAAGAAATTCAAAACACAGTTAAACAATGCCAGTTTATATCAGTGTCACAAAATTATTGAAAATCAGTAATTCCAAAAGGGTTTTTAAAAATTTTTTTTACTCCATTTATAGAATCAACTAAAATGTAGTTCATCTTCTTGTCCTGTCTGTTGCAGTCTAACTGATGCTGGGTATGCAAATTGTACTGAAGAAAGATTTGGGGAAAGTGGGGTTTATTCTAGATATATAATTTTTGGGATTTATAGACACCAGACAAATATTGTAGGTCAGATTTTTCCTTCAATTCATTTTATTCTATCCCTCATTCCTTCTCATGTTTTCTTTCCACACTGCTCTCATCCCCTTCCATCCACCATATACTAAATTGCCTCAAAATTTATTATATTTTCATGTGATTGGACATAACTTTTCACTAGAGGCATTGTATAAATTTTCTATTACACTTCCTACACTCTACATATAGTACACTTTATAGTATCTATAAATATATTCC
Organism: Pedetes capensis; assembly: GCA_007922755.1. Lineage (NCBI taxonomy): Eukaryota > Metazoa > Chordata > Mammalia > Rodentia > Pedetidae > Pedetes > Pedetes capensis. Next base: position 30,820 of record VMDO01021580.1, on the reverse strand, counting down.
TCCAGTTTCTCTAAACCTGCACATATTAAAATATAGATTACCAAATTCCTCAACAGTTTCACTTAACAAATATTTATCATAATTTACGTTCTGTCACACACAAAAATCAATAAACATGGCCCCCATTCTTAAGGCTCTACAGTCTAAATGTAAACTCCAACCCCTAAAAAATAATTATAATAAAATGCAGTCCATCTTTAAATAGAAACAAGCCAAGGATGATATGTGAGAGCTATTAAAGGGCAAGTAATCTAATTTATATTTCAGCAAGGAGATTTAGAAAAAAATAACAGTGAGTCTAAAACTATATTAGATTCAGCTAGTTAAATAATGTTGAAAAGAAAATTAAAGGAAGCAGCATCAAAAATAAATATCATTTTATATGTCACGTACTCTGTTATTATTAGGGACTATTTAAGTACCAGGCACTTTTGAGCAATGGAGTTAAAAAATTGAGACTTCGTTTTCTGTTAAAGATCTTAGATTTTTACCATTATATATAGTTTTAAGTAGTATAACAATTTCTGTTTATTATCTGCCATGTAATGAATTACCTTAAACTCTATTTCTATAAAACAATTTTTTGCTTATTTATTTTTGTTAGCACAGATTCTATGAGTCTGTGATTTTATTTAAACTCAGATTTGTGAGGATTGAGGCTTTAGGACAATTTCAGAAAAGCTTATTTGTGAGTGAACTGACAGCTGGTCCACCAAGTAGCTCTCTCTTTCTAGCAGCTCTTTGGCTGGAATGATTGGGCCATGGAACCAATTACCTTGCTGGCTATCCTGACTCATCTTCATATGCTGGCAGATTTCCAAAAACTGTTGTTGTTGTTAGGTGCCATCGAGTCGGTATCCGACTCATAGCGACCCTCATAGGGTTTTCAATGGCTGTTTCTGGATTGCCTTGGGAATGGATTGCCAGGCCCCGCTCCCATTTTTGCGGTGCTGGGAATTGAACTCAGGACCTTAGAGACTGCAGCGCAGCGCTCTACCAACTGAGCTAAATCCCAGCCCCCCAAAACAGTAAGGCCCCTGAAATCCTAGATTCAGAATTGAAACACTGTCATCTATTGGTATAAGTAAGTTTCAGTGCAAGACAAAATATCACTTGGGAGGAGGATGAATCAATCTCTCACTTTCTCTTTCTTTCTCTCTCTCTCTCTCTCTCTCTCTCTCTCTCTCTCTCTGTGGTACTTTTGGGTTGAAGCCAGGGCCTCCCACATTCTTTGCAAGTGCTCTACCACTAGGCTGCACTCTTGGCCCAATTTTAATTTTTTTATTTGGAGACAGGGTCTCACCAAGTCATGCAGGCTGCATCTTGTCTCAAACTTGTTATCCTCTTGCCTCAGCCTCCTGAGTTGCTGGTATTAAAGTCGTGTGCCACCATACCCAGCAACGTTCATCTCTTGATAGAGGGCTGCAAAGATTCATGGCCAGTGAATAATATAATCAGAATAATATTTTGGATTGTGACAGGTTACCTTAGGTACATGTTATATTACTGATACTTCACTTCCTTATTGAATCAGAATCTCTGAAGATAGAGTCAAGGAAAAGGTATTTTGAGAGATGTTATCTGAGCATTTCTGAAGTGCAGACTTGGTTGAGAAATATTATCTTCAGTAGATCATTCTGATGGCAAGATTTTTGAGTCAAGGGATTTTATTTATTTATTTATTTATTTTTATTTTATTTTTGGTATCTAATAAGCCAGCTCCTCCTAGATTAACCCCAAGGACTCATTGGCCAAGTATTGGGATATCTGACATAATTCAAAGATGTTTTGAAAAACTAAGCCTTGAAAGATATAGAAATAAGATCGTTGATTACAAACTTCACTATGAGCATTAATTTATATACCTTTCTAACATGCTGTCATTAAAATGATTTAACTACCAAGTCTTTACATTCAAAATTCAAAATGCTGGAAAAAATGAAAGTCTAGTCCTTTGGGTGAGGGAGATAGTTATTTGAGATAACCATCTGGTTTTCCAACCCTAATATTGTCCATTGCACCTGGATTCAAAGAAAATACTTGGAAGATATTTTAGGGACTACTGCAATAACTCAGTTATAAGATGATGGACTAAATTGTGATATGGAGAGGAGCAATCAATGCAGTTTGGAAAACAAACAGGACTTTTAATAATATGGGCAATTTTAAATTATTCTCAAATATAGAATCATGACCTAGAAAGTCACACATTTGATTGATATTCATAGAAGTAGTTTTGGGGATTGATTACCTTTTCATATGCACATTGTAATCATTTATTGACTTCTCATGCATTCCAGGTATAGTGCAATCAGAAGAAATAAAAAAGAAATTCAACAAAACAGAAAATGTTATTGATAAGGAATCCTAGGCAGGAAGCAGGAGAATAAAAAGGCCTCTGCAGGCATCTACTTCCCAGGCACTATTTGGGACATATGAGTATAAATATATCAATTTTCTCTAGAACAAATGGCATGGTCCACGGTCAGTAACACCCTATATAAATGTGGCACCTTCCATGTCTAGGCCAGGAGAGAGGGGACCTCCTTTAAAGCAAGACTCTTCATGTGCTAAAAAAATTCTTGTTTTACAATCTAAAAATGCCAACCTAAAGACAAAAAGGAGGCAAATTTCAGGCCCTTAATAGAAACCCACTCCCCCACCCCCGGGGTGCTTTCAAGTACTGACTTTCTAGGTTAAAAATAAGCAACACTCTTCTTTCAGTAAATGATAAAAGTACACAGGATATTCTACACAGTATCCTTTAGTTTGCTAAAAGCTAAAAGGTAAACTGAGCTACTATGCCTTCCAATCTCAGGTACCTCCTGAGTCCAAGGCTTCCCAGAGCAGCTCTTTACTCAGTATATTAAGTAGGATTCTGACAGAGATAGGAAATCCTATGCTTTAGATTTAGGGAAAAAGTTTAGAAAAAAATTTCTGTACCTACGAACCTATAATGAAGTACCTTGCATTGTGGTGAATGTTGCAGAAACAAATTAGAATGAGAACTCAAGAACATTGCTAACATGAACGTATTTTAAATGCATTGAAATCACAGTTTAATAATCCCCCATAGGTCCATATGGAGGTACTAAACCATGAAGTTTCTTGAAAGGGTTGCAAAGCTTAAAACTAGGATATTTTATTTTGACAACTTGTATATTTGCATATTTGATAGCCATATATGAGTGTGGAGGGGAAGCAATCACTTTTGGAATTTCAGAGCTGTCCAGAACAAAGATGTAAAGAGATCCATAAAAAGAAAAAGAACTATATTGCCATAATGTACTGACTTTCATTTTGAAAGACCACATAGCTTTTTACAGATTTAACAACCTGACATACAAAGATCACTTCAACCTCTGCTGAAATACAATCAGCCTAGGGGTGAAATTCACCTGTTATTAAACTGCCTCTGGCAGCACTACAAAATAGTTTAGTACAGAAGATAAAAGAGAAGGTCAAACCTCATTAAAACTTCCAGGAGAAGTTACCAGAGGGCTAGTGAATCTTGAGGAAGAATTGGCTCCAACCAAAGTGAGACTGCATTGTTTGATGGAAGAGACAGTATCAGAATGAAAAGAAAAATCACTCCATTCTTTCAACAACAAGGGAGTAGACATAGGAACCAGGTCAGTAAGTGCAAACATCCATACCTTGTATAAATGTATCTGGCTACATCTCCTTCCCAAGGGCAATGTTAGCTATTTAGGGGAGGGACTATTCTATCAGAAAATAAGTAATTACAGAAGAACAATTTTACTCTTGTTAGGCCAGGTATTTGAACAAATTTATGGTTGCTAAATTTAACCACAAGTAAGAGGACTCTGGTCATAGGTTTTCAATGGGAAATGTCTTGAGGTAATACATTATCTTCTTAAGAAATGATCACTTATAATAAATTATTTATGTTCCTTCAGACATTGCTTGTCAGATGGAATGGGACTAAAGCACTGCATATGGGATGAGTTAAACAGTATTAATTGATTAAGAAAAGGTAAGAATTGTATCTTTCCAATATAATCCATATGACTCATCCAGGGATTTTCTTCCAAACATCTGACAATTCAGTAGTGATCTTCGGAGAAAGTGTTCTTTTACCTTTATGTTACTGATAAAAATATCTCATGTTAAACTTATCCAGGAGAAAACTGTCCTTCACAAATCCTAACATATGCATCTCATTATTAAAGCAATCCACCAGAAAGAAAGAAATAGAGACATACAGATTGTGAGAAGTCCATGGCTATGTAAATGATCAGTCTGAAAGTTCAGATTATCCCACTTTAGGGAAGATTGAGTGGAATACTCTGATGAGAAGTTTGTAATGGCTGTTTGCCAGGAAATCAGTCAACTGGTCTTTTCAGAGTCTATCACCCACCTCATTAGGCAAGTGAAAAACAGAGCTAAGATTCTCTCAACTTCACTGCCCCACAGACTTCTGACCCATTGAAGGGCTAATAGTGAAGAACACTGACTAATTTGGCAATAATTTATTTTAGGCTAGCTGTGATAAACTGCCAATGTGTTTGATGCCCCATCCCTCTGATTTTTATCTATAGTTTTTTAAATGGAAAAATTAAAAAATAAGGTATGAAATAAAATATATCTTTTAGGAAAAACTCCCAGTTAAGATGTCTTTCCTTTATTTGTTTGTCATCTCTTTTATAACAGAATCTGCTACAGATTCCCAGAGGGACTTAAATGCAGTTTCTCCTCAGTGATCTGACTGAACATGATTCTCTCTGTTTAAATTCTCATCTCTGTCTCGCTGGTCCTTCTCAAGTACTTCTACTTGTCATTCATTCATTCTTCTAGCCAGATGGTTATTATTTTGCCTCAAATCTTTGTTCATCATTCTATGTAAAAATTACTAGAATATATTTTAGATAAAAATTTCACTAAAGTTTAACATATAGATAGATATATACATATAGATATAGATAAGACACCAATCATAGGTGTATGACTATCACATCATGAAAATATCCATGTAAATTCTACCCAAATAAAGAATCCTTGTTAGTAGAATCTAACCAGAAATTTTCCAAAGCGGTTGTATTATTTCACTCTTGTAGCAACAGTGTCTTAGAGTTCTATTTGTTCCATATCCTTGACAATTACCATAATACAATTTTATTTTTTGAATGTAAAAACTACACTCTGATTTAAAGTGAAATAGTGAAAAAGAGGGCTATAATGCAATAAAAAGCCCAATTTCAATAATTACCCACAATGTTTATATCCTTGTCATGTAACTCTTTGTTCCAACTTTTCCACTGGCTACCTAAATTTCTTCTATAACTGATAATATTTATATCAAGCCATGCCACTTATTCCCCAATTTCTGTCCCTAATTACTATTTCTGAAAACTAGTTTACTTTTAACTTTTGGGTGGCAGCTTCTTTATGACACTACTCTTAGTAGTGGCATGGATTTCCTTAGCAATTTCAAATAGCATGCTGGGATTGCTTTTTTATTAGTAATTTTTAATGTACAACTTAATAGGTCTCATTATAACATTTCCGTACATGCGTTGCATTGTACAATGCTCATGTTAACTTCCCCCTTACCTACTCTGGGATTGTTTATTCCACCAGCTATAGACCATATTCATTGTCTTCCAGTTTTATAAGATGACCGCATTAGTCTTCTACATATTCTCTCTGTTGTCCTCAATCAGTTATCTCTGCTTCTATAATTTATACCTGCAGTTTGTATTTTGTCAATATTGGCTAACATATCATATCTCTGCTAATATTTCCCATTCCATTTCCTTCCTTATATATTTTTCTTTCTTATCTATAATACTCTTGGTGTTTTTGGGATTGCTGCTCTAATATCTGGGTGTTTTGTCCAACTTTCAAAAAGATGTCTTTCATTTTTTCTTCCAAAAAATTTGTCCATTTCCCCCCTACTTTTTCAATTATAAATGTATAGCAAGAGAGTTCTTTATTATGCCTTACTATTCTCCCAAGGAATTCCATTTTTATTTCATACATGCAATATATTCTTATTTCTTTAAGATATTAATTATAGCCAGGTACTGTGGCCCACACCTGTAATCTCAATTAGTCAGGAGACTGTGGCAAGAGGATAGCTTCTATCAGATTCATAAGTACCAATACTTCTCAAACTATTGCACAAAAATGAAACAGAATGCTTTAAATTCATTCTATGAATCCAGTACCACCCTGATTCCAAAACTGGATAAAAACACAACAAAAAGAAAAAGAGAAAACTATAGACCAATTTCCCTGATGAAGATGGAGACAGAGATACTCAACAAAATAGTTATGAATTAAATTCAATGGCACAAGCTGGGTATGGTGGCATACAACTCTAATCCCAGAGACTCTGGAGGCAGAGGCAGGAGAATAACAAATTCAAGGCCAGAGGCAGCCTTAGAGAGACCTTGTCTCAAAAGAAACAGCAAAAAAATTGAGCTGATGGTATGTTCAGTGGTAGAGCACTTTCAAAAGCATCTGTGAGGGCCCGGGTTCAACCCCCAGTGTCTGAAAATATAATAAAAAGAAATACACTCAATGGCATATTAAAAAGATCATACAGCCGGGCGTGGTGGCGCATGCCTGTAATCCCAGCGGCTCGGGAGGCGGAGGCAGGAGGATCGCAAGTTCGAGACCAGAGGCAGTCTGCGTAATTTAGCGAGACCCTGTCTCAGAAAGTAAAAAATGGGCTGGGGGTGCAGCTCAGTGGTCCAGCACTTGCAGAGCATGCAGGCACGAGGCCCTGGGACCAACCCCCAGTACCGCAAAAAAAAAAAAAAAAAAAAAAAAAGATCATACAGTGTGGTCAAGTTGATTTTCTTACAAGGTTGCAGCCATATTATTTGTAGTATTTACATGTTTAACTCAGTTCCCCTGTTGCTTTGCTTTTCAGATTTACATTTACACTGCTTTTGTATTTGGACTAGGAATAGGGAACCATTGTTAAAAATTAGAAGGTGAAGCTGAGAATATAAGTCAGTGGAAGAATGCTTGCCTAACAAGCTTGAAGCCCTGGGTTAAATCCCGAGCACCAGAAAACACACATAAACACACACAATATACTATACATAATAATAATAAACAATGATGCCCACATTTATAGTGCTAAAAATTATTAGAAGGTGGAGAGACAATAGGAGGAATATCTCCAGAAAAAATGAAAAGGTAATTACAAAATTAAGTTTGGATATTTGAAATAAAAAACATTTGCTACTTATTTATAAACCTATTGGGACAATTAAAAATATTAGCAACAAATATAAAATATGTGAATCAGAATAATACTTCTATAAATAATAGCATCAATTCTCTCTGTTAAATTTAAGAAAAGTCTTGTGACAGAAATGCAGAACTTTGATTTCCTTCCCCAAATTGTGTAGAAATATGGGAGACCTCCTGGGAATACTAGGGACTCCAGGTAGGGAGAAGGACTTGGCAATCCACTCCCGAAACAATCTGCCATTGAAAACTATGAATGCCAAAGAAGCACTGACAATAGTGGCAGGCATGGTGCAGTGTCAGAAGAGTGTTTCATTCTGTTGTACGTAGGGTCGCTATGAGTCACACTCAACTCCAAGGCACCTAACAATAACAACAACAACAACAACAACAACAACAACAACAACAATTTCATCCTGTGATATTTCCTCCTCATTTCCTCAGAATAAGGAGTTCATACTTTTAAACACAATATTTTTGTTATCATTTGAAAATGAACTCTGAAGATAAGAGTTAATAAATATGTTCATGTGGCTGGTTTGCCCATCTTGAACTGGAAGTTTAACATTGTATTTCAGTTATTTATCTACATTCCTTTTTCTCCTACTAGATTGAATTCTGAAATATAGAAAACTTAAATTATCTTCACATTAATAATGCCTACTCACATTATTAAATTTTTATTATTTTTAATGTGCTGTATACTAGCTTTTTAAAACCGATTTATTTGAAAAATGTGGTTTATTCTACTCAGTCTCTTGGAGCTGGTGTAGTCTCTTATCTTAAATGCATTAAGAACCTACCACCATCATACTTCACATAAACTAACAATTTTTAAAAATCTTCTTTAGGGTACACAGAGAATTTCTTCTTAAAATAGTCTATTTCTGAGCATCAATATGTAGTAAAAAATCATGGATTAGAAGTCTAACATCTTAAAAGCCACACTATAAGGATCACATCTCAAATACATTTAACAAATTTTTGATATAAGTTTAGGGTGATAAATTCACTACATGTCATTTGATCTTCACCAAAATATTCTTCGACTTCTCAGATTTTTGATCTGTGTTTTTATTGGACACAATTTAAATGTACTATTCTGAAATTACAGTTTGCAGGTACAGAGTGATATTACAGTATCATTGTAAAATCATATTTTTAATGACACCTGCAGCCATACCACCATGGCATCCTATCCTGTCAGACCTTGGAAGTTAAGCAGGGTCAGGCCTGGTTAGTATTGAATGGGAGACCACCTGGGTACACCAGGTACTGTTGGTTTGGGAGAAGGACCTGGCACACCCAATTCTAAAAAAACAATCAGTCACTGAAAACCCTATGAATAGCAGGGAAGTACTAACAATATTGTTTCTCCTGTCATATGTAGGGTCACTATGAGTTGAACACTAACTTGAGAGCACCTAACAACAACAACAATTTGTAATGATTAGAGACATTTTAAAGTGAAGTTTTACCATAGGAACATAGTTGATGATGCTATAATTTTTTGACTTTAATTCTATCAACATAAGAGTCTGCATCATAAGACAATTATGATAAATTTGTATAGTGGGTAATCTGACTCATTGTTTACCGGATCTGAATGGAAACTAAGGATTTTCTAGAAGGTACTTGGTAGACCTCACTATCAGTTTCAGATGAGACATTAATATCAAGACCATGAGATTTTATTAATGTGAAAGGCTGAATTATCATCTGGACATCATCAGTAAAGGCCTAGACATAATCCAAAGATCACTTTTTATTTTAGCAAGCAAAGTCATCAGATCAAAGTCCTGTGAGTTTTACCAAGTTAATGTCAATGTAAATGACACAGTGTAAATTCTATTTCATTCTATGTGCTAGATCCTATTAAGTTCAAGTGGGTAATAAAAGCCTACTTTCAAACTCATCTATCCCTGTGAGTAATGACTTTAAATGACTCTCTTTTTTTCTAAGACAAATGAAATGAAAGGCAGTAAGTAGAACAATATTAAAAAATAGTAAATATTTTCTTCTAGGGAGGAAAAGGAAGTCTGTGAATTCTGCCACATTTATAATACTTAAAAATTTCTACTTTGAGGATAAAAACACAGATGCCACTGTGGCTTCTGATGTGGTCAGATCTTGAAAGCTAAGCAGTGTCGGGCTTGGTTAATACTTGAATGGGAGACTACCTGGGACTACCAGGTGCTGTAGGCTTGGCAGAAGGACCTGGCGGCCCACTCCCAAAAAACAATCAACCATTGAAAACTCTATGAATAGCAGACATGCACGGCAATAGTGTTTTGTCTGTTGTACATAGGGTTGCAATGAGTTGGATACTGATTCAAGGACACCTAACAACAATAACCTACAGAAAATTTGAAAAACAGCAATTTTATAATATAAAATATTTACAAATTTAAAAAATCTCTTGAGTTCTATATTTTTTATTCATTTCTACAACTTTATTAGCTATATGTAAAGATATCAAATGGATGGGACTTTTGCTACTGGAGGGCTAACAGACTTTAGGAAAGTGTGTTGTTGTTGTTGTTGTTGTTAGGTGCCATTGACTTGTGTCTGACTCATAGTAACCCTCATAGGGTTTTCAATGGCTGATTGTTTCAGATTTCCCTCTAGAGGAATTCTTCTTTCATTTCTCTTTTTCTCTTCTTTCATTTCTTCTTTCTTCTCTCATTTTGCAGTGCTGAGAATCAAACTCGGGACCTCAGAGACTGCAGAATGGGGCTTTACCAACTGAGCTAAATCCCAGCCCCCTTAGAAAAGTATATAGGAAGAAAATAGGAAAATATATGTAAGTAAATATTCTGTTGTTGTTAGGTGCCGCCGAGTCATGTCCGAGTCTTAGCAACCCTTACAGGGTTTTGAATGTCTAAACAAATGTTCTAGTTAAGCTTTAATCATTATATTGTTTCTGGTATAGTTTGGAGATAAAATAGCCCCAAAAGTTCATGTGTTAAAGGCTTGATGTCCAACTGGTGATGGTCCTGAGAGGTGATTGGATCACCAAGGCACTAACTTCATCAATGGACTAACCCCGGAGTTCATAGCTGAATGGGCAATTAGAAGTAGTTATAGGGGAAGTGCCCTTGAAGGGTTCATCTTGTCTCCTGCTCTTTCCTCTCTCTTGCTGTGTTTCTTGCCTGGCATAGAGTAAGCAACTTTGCTCCACCAAGCCCTTCTTCCATGATATTTCTGCCTTGCCACAGACCTAAAAGCAATGGGCCCAGACAACCATGAACTAAAACCTCTGAAACTATAAGCAATGATACATCTTTCTCTTTAAGTTGTTTTTCCTTAGGTATCTTATCATAGTGACTGAAGTGGACTAATACAGCTACAAAAAAAGTGTGTGTGTGTGTGTGTATGTGTGTGTGTGTGTGTGTGTGTGTGTGTCTAAGGACAATTGAGTTGAACAACCTTAAACTGACGAAGAGAAAACTTGTCTGTGAAGCTGCACTTTGAGCTGGTCACTTAAAGATTTGAACATACAGTGCTGCATTTTAAAGGGAAGTAATGGAAAGGGCTTATGGGAGAAAAAATTGTGATATATTCAAGGAACACAAACTTGGCCTTATGATTGAGGCCTAGTCAGCATATGGGGGAGAGAATGATAGATAATGAATTTGGAAGTATGTATAGACACTGTAGACATTATAGCCTACTTTTCAAATAACACTGTTACTAATAGCTATATTCCTCCACACGTTTCAAGGGTATTCATCAACACTCTCCAATCTTTCCAACTTTATATGACTTGAAGTCTGAATCCAACAATCCTCTGACCTCACTGAAATATAAATTCATTGATTCTCAATACTTTTGCTCTCTCTGATCACTCATGTTTTGACTTATTTCCTCACTGGAACTCCATGCTTAATCATTTATTATAGTAACTATGTTGGATGCAAGAGCAAACTTTTTTCTTAATCAAAACCCCAATCCTGTTTTAAATTTATCTCTCTGCCAACCCCCACCTTTGCATGCAACCAAAGAACAACAACATGCATCATTCTGGGTGACCTCACTCTAAAAGTATAACAATGAATCTAAAAAAGACCCTAATTGCTTCAGACAATCATGTTGCTTTCCCTCATGTTGACTTTTTCTGGTTTCTAGCTATTCATTGCTCATTTTAGACCCTAGCTCCAAACATCACTTCATCTCACATATTTTTTTCAGTCGATGACACCACTATTGTCTAACTGAAAAAATAGCAGTAGATGAATGGCTGATAAAAGGGCAGAGTGGGCAGATCTATGAAACTAGCTTCCCACAGAAATGACAAAAAATCAAACATATGCTGAGTGAAAACCAAAAATGTCTAAAATGGATAGGAAAGCATTTGTGAGATTTTGCATATCACTGACCCAGTAGCTCCCGAACTCAGCCAAAATTCCCAGTGTGGGACCCTGGCTTCTGTTCTGGTGGAAGAAGATGCATTGCTTTGGGAAAAACTGTTGCAAAAGATCTCTTTAAACTGCTGAAAAGTAAAGATGTAACTTCGAAGATGAAGGTATGCCTAATCCAGATCATGGTATTTTCAGTCACATCATAAACTTGTGAAAGCTGGATGGTGAATAAGGGAGACAGGAGAAGAATTGATGCTTTTGAATTATGGTGCTGGAGATGAATATTGAATATACCATGGACTGCCAAAGGCATCAACAGAAGTGCAGCCAGAGTGCTTCTTGGAAGCAAGGATGGCTAGACTGTGTCTAATATACTTTGGACATGTTGTCAGGAGGGACCAATCACTGAAGCAGGATATCATGTTTGGAAGAGTGGTGGGTCAGGGGAAAAAAGAAGGAAGAACCTCTGTTAGAAGGATTGATAGCATGGCTGTAACAATGTTTATAAGCATAAAGAAAATTGTGTGCATGGCAAGGAATTGGTTAATGTTTCTTTCTGTTGTACATAGTGTTTCTATGAGTGGGACCTTACTTGATGGCACTTAACAGCAACAACATTCCTATATGTTTATATGTGTACATATATCATATGAAAAACTATATATAAGGTTCTCAGCACAATGAAGGACATTTATTTATATTTATGGAAAATCCGCAGCTAACATTATACTCAATGGTGAAAGACATTAAGTAAAATTATGGAACTGAAACCATGAAACTAAAAACATGAATTTTGTAGAACACAGGCAGATACCTTTATGACGTTGAAGTATGTCCTAAAATATAAACAACAAAAGAAAGAAAAACTTGGACACCCCCAAAAGGAAAAATTTTGTGCATCATAGAACATAGTGATGAAAGTAAAAAGGCAACAAACATAATGCCAGAAAGTATTTTTAAATCATGTATCTCAGAAAGCTCCAGTATTAAAACTATATTAAGAACTTTTACAACTCAACAACAACAAAGAGAAACAACTCAATTTTAAAAATGTGCAAAGAAATTGAATAGATATTCTCCAAAGAAGATACACAGATGACCACTGAGTACATGAAAACATACTCAGCACCTTTAGTCATTTAAGTGCCAATTAAAACCACAAGGTCCTTTTTCACAACCATTAATACAGCCATAATATTTATAAAGTAGAAAATAAAAGTTGACAACAATGTGGAGATATTGTATCACTCATACATTGTGATAGAAATGTTAAGTGGTTAAAGGGCTACACAAAACATTTTGGTGATTCCTTAGAAAGTTAGACAATTACAAACAATTACTATATAACTCAATGATTCCATTTCCACCTATCTATTCAAAACAATTAAAATCCAATACTCAGCCAGGCACAGTGGTACATGCCTGTAATCCCAGCAACTCGAGAAGTAGAGGCAGGAGGATTGCAAGTTTGAGGCCAGAGGAAGCCTGTGTAACCTGGTAACACTCTGACTCAAGATAAAAAAGAAGAGGGGCTATGGGTGCAGCTCAGTGATAGAGCACTTGCAAAAGTATGTACAAGGCCCTGAGTTCAGCTCCTCAGTACCACACACACACACACACACACACACACACACACACACACACCCCACAAAGTAAAGCAAAACAATAAGAAAAAATAGGACTTGAACAAACACATGTTCATCCATGTTCACAACAGCATTGTTTAGTATTAGACAAAAGGTAGAAATAGCCCAAATATCCACTTATGTATAGATAAACAAAGATACATCTACCTGACAGAATATTACCTATAAAAAGCAATGAAGTATTGATGATATGTGATGAAATATGGATGAATTTCCAAAATATTATGCTAATTAAAAGAAGCCAGACTCAGATGTTTACACACTGTGTAAATCCATTTATAAGAAATAGTCAGAATAGGTAAATTTGTAGGAGGAAACAGGATGTGGAGTAACTGCTTGCAAGGTACACAGTTTCTTTTTGGGGTGATGGAAATTTTTTTGGAATATACATGGTTGGTCTTTGCTCAAAAGGTAATGTACTAAATGCTACAAAATTGTTTATTTTATATAAATTTCACCTTAGAAAAGCTGGAAGCAATCAGAAAAAATCTCTATAGCCAATACAGTTTATAGAGATTTTTCTTCCTGATTGCTTCTAGCATTGTCCAAAAGAAATGTATATTAGTTTAGTAATGGCAAAAATAAATGAATAGTACTTGTTTATGGAGTAAAAGACAAGTGTCTATAAGTATAAAATAGGGTTGCTTAAAATAATAAAGCATAATAAAAGGAATTATTATATATTTTAGTCATTCTGTTACTCTTTATTATATTTTTAGCTATCAGAGCCAAAGTAGTAGGCTAAATGTGTGGCTCAGCCATAGAGCACTTGCTAACATGTACATGGCCCTAGGTTTGATGTCCAGCAGCATAAACAAAACAAAACAAAAAGTCTCCTAGAAGTATTAGAACATACTTTATATTCAGAAGAATAGCAAATATCACTGCAATGCTGAAGTGATTATGGTAATGAAAATCATGAATTCATCATTAAAAGTGACTGGTAATATTACACAACTTAAGGAGGTAATACACTAAATTCAAATTTTAAAAGCCCTATGGTTAATTTTCTGTGTTGGAACATATCCTGTAGTTAGGGTTTTTTTTTTTTTTTTATGAAAAAGTCAACATAATTAAGGTGGGAAATAAACGACAGTATCACACTGCCTGGTGAATAGGAAATTAATAAACTACTTCTTTCTTTGGAAGACAACTATTCTAGTCAAATGAGTTTTCTTGGTTTAAATATACCTAAATACTTTTCATTTTTTATTCATTCATGCACACATGTAGCAAACATTTCCGGACCTTTTATTATCTAGATGCTATACTAGACAATATAGATGATAAATCTTAATTAAAACACAGTTTTTGCACTGAGGATCTTTGAAGCATGAGAAAAACAAGTAAATAAAAGTATGATTGAATGCAGTGCAGCAGCCACTATGATAGAAGTGTTGCACTTCTGTTATGTAAGTTCAGGGAAGAGATTCTTAAGCCAGCTAGTTTTAGGAATTCCTTCCTACTGGAAACTGAAATATTCTCCTTAGGATAGATAGTGTGCCCCAAAGCATTATGTGTTTATTCATTGAATTTTGGAACCTCATATATCATCCATTGCATCAATATTAATTATACTGTGTTGTAGATGGAAGTATGAGAAATTAGGCTGGCTGTTTACCATCCTCTGAACACTTCCTGAATATTTATGTCCTATAATAGTCTCCCATCAGCTTTTTATCTTTTATTTGAAATTTGTAAAGTTAAGTGAAATGTGTAAAATTCCAAGTAACCTAAAATTATAGTTACTTGTACAATCAAATAATATGAAATAAAAACATCTGAAATAACCTTAATTTAAAAAAAAACCACTTCTATAATAAATCTAGAATTGTTTTTTCAAAAGCTTTTAAGTTATTTTTTAAAATTTTCCAGTTTTGCAAATTTCAATTATTCATTAAAACATCTCAAAATCTATTACAATGTTGTTCAAAGGGCCACAGAGCTTATATTTAGTACAAATCATGGCTTTTATTTTGCATAATCAAGTATTTTCAAGGCAAAGTTAAAAAAAAAAATACCCGTCACACTTTCAGGTAATTTTGTAGTGTATACTGGTCTAGAAGTATTTCGGAATTATCAAAATCTCCACTTGCAGGTTGTTTAAATACCAATTTTTATAGAACTGTCAGTTCATGCATTAGTTTGTGATGTATGTGATTATGGGTGGGTTTTCGTTTGTGTGTATACCCTGAGTGCTGACAGATAAAGAGAGCATTATGAAAGATTTAGATTACTTCCTCCCAGCTATAAGCTCCATGTCCTATAATATACACAGAAATAGGGATGGTTACTCAGGAAAATAAACTAGGACCTGTGCCATTGCTCTGAGCATAGACTTGCCTGAAAATTATACAAAATTGGGCATCTTCAAAAAAGATTTCTAAGACCTGATATGGAGCTGAACTGTGAATTGGAAATGTTTATCATGATATGTTATTGATACAAGCTTCCTCCTTTGAAATTAGGCAGAACTTTGTAATAAATGATAGCAAAGTGGAGGAAAAATTGAAATAATGCAGTGCTGGGAATCACACGAAGGGTCTTGTTTCTGCTAGGCAAGCTCTCTACCACCAAAATATACTCCTCTCCCTGAAAACATACCTTTTACATGTCTATTATCAAGCTAGGCTCTGTGGCATATGTCTATAATCCCAGCAATTGGGGAGGCTGAGGCAACAGGATTGTGAGTTTGAGGCCAGAGGCAGCATATGCAACTTAATGAAGCCTTCTTAAAAAATAAAATAAAAAATAAAATAAAAAAGCAGCTTAATGAAACTCTGCCTAAAAGTAAAAAAACAAAAAGAGGGGGTTCAGCTCAGTGGTGGAGCACTTGCCTAGCATGTATGAGGCTGTGGGTTCAACCCCCAGTATTGTGAAAAAAAAAATCTAACATCAAAAATTTCACAAATTAAAGAAAGCCCTACTGCTTAATTTGAAAAATATATTTAATGATAAGCTTAAATTTCTTTTAAAATATGAAATATCTACTTTAAGTATATACTCTATATACTTACCAAAGTATGTTGTTGGGTACTATGGAGTCAGATCCGACTCACAGTAACCATATGTACAACAGGAAGAAATACTACTCAACACTGTGCCATGCACACTATCTTGTTATGTTTGAGCCCAATGTTATAACCACAATGTTTCTTCTCATTTTGAATCATACCACATCCACAAAAGGAGGTCCACGGGCTTTTCTCGATTCCTGTCATTAAGGTCAACTCTACTTTGAAGAGGTAACTTTTTCCCAGTCATTTCTTGAATGCCTTCCAGTCTGGGGGGCTAATTTTCCAGTACACTATCTGATAGGAGTGCTGGGGTTTAGCTCAATTGGTAGGGTGCTTCTCTGCACTCTCCTGAGGCTCTGGGTTCAATAAGCAGGACCACACAAATGGTAGAAGGACCTGGAAGTCCACTCCTGAAACAATCCTGAAACCAGCAGCTATTGAAAACCCTATGAATATCAGAGAAGCACTGATATAGTGCCAGGGATAGCACAGTGTTGGGGAGTGTTTCCTTCTGTTGTTCATAAGGTTGCTATGGGTCAAACTCAACTCAATGGCGTCTAATAACAACAACCTAATTTGACAGTGCTTCTATGCTATTCCTAGGGTTTTCAGTGGCTAATTGTTTGGGGAATGGACTGCCAAGTCCTTCTTCCTAGTCTATCTTAGTCTGGAAGCTGAGCTAAAACCTGTCCACCATGGGTGGTTCTGCTGATATCAGAAATACCAGTTGCATAGCTTTCAGCATCAAAGAAACATGCAAGCCCTCATAGCACAAGCTGACAGACAGTGCAGTACCAAAGTATAATCACCTGCTTATTCAAATTTAGCTCTGTGTTGCATATAATACTCTGAGGAAGACCAGGGGGAAAAAAGAAGTAAAGGCAGATTTCACCTTTGAAAAGTATGCAGATTGTACTTTCAGCAGATTTACAATCTCAGAGAGAAAATAATGATTATCAAAGTAGCACAGCACAAGATTTGCTTCCATCTTGAATGCCTCCCAAAGGCCCACATATTGAAGCTTGGTCTCTAGTGCATGCTTTTATTGGGAAGTGATGGAACATTTAGTAGTGAAGCACAGTAGAAGGAAGTTAGGTCATTGGTGCCCATGAAGGTGATATTGGTCTTTGGCCCCTTCCTGTTTTTCTTTACTTTTGGCCCCCATGAGGTGACCAGCCCTCTCCTGTCACATGCTCCCTCCACATATACTATGCCACCACAGGCCCAAAGCAACAGGGCCACAGGACCATGAACTGAAACAGTGAGCCAAAATAAGCCTTTCCTTAAAGTTGATTATCTCAGATATGTTGTCACAGTAATGTAAAGCTAACACATAGATGAAACTGATGAGAATTATCAACTAGTTTTAGATAAATTTCTATGAACAAAATCAAGTCATTTATATCTGCTATATAAGCTTCAGGTTAAAAAGTCCCCTCTCTATCCTCCTTGTGTACTATCTATATCCATGTTTACTCAATTTTGACAACATACCGTATGTCTTTTTATGCTTATAAATTGACATATAAATAAAATAATATATTTTTAAATGTGAGGAACTCATATCATAAAAAATGATTTAAGTTGATAAGAGTGTAGCCAAAGTGATGTAATAGTTGCATAATGGGAAAAGCAAATGCTATCTTATGTTACTCTGTACCCCAACAACGTTTACCAATGAAGGGAAAAAATGATTTATCAGTTTAGCATCCTTCAACATACACATTATCTTTTTCCAGAGTATGTTCCCATGATAAATCTATCTTGCTTCCAAACCCATACCCCCATAATACTGCTGGATCTAGTCATAAATATTTTTGTAATGACTCAGCATCATTACAATATCTCCAAGAAGATCTGTTCTCACTCCTCAAGACTGGGTAAAGGTATCACTATACTCAAACAGACTACAGCTATACCACTCTGGCATCCTGTCTCCTCTGATCTAGGAAGGTAAGCAAGGTCAGGCCTGCTTAGTCCTTGGATGTGAGACTGCTTGGGAATACTGGGTGCTGTGGGCTTTGGAGAAGGACCCACCAACCTGCTCCAGAAACATTGTTGTTGTTGTTGTTAGGTGCCGTCAAGTCGGTATCTGACTCATAGTGACCCTCATAGGGTTTTCAATGGCTGACTGTTTCAGGATTGCCTTGGGAGTGGATTGCCAGGCACTTCTCCCATTTTTGCAGTGCTGGGACTCAAACTCGGGACCTCAGAGACTGCAGCGCAGCACTCTACCAACTGAGCTAAATCCCAGCCCCCAGAAACATTAGTTATTGCAAACCCTATGAGTAGCAGAGAAGTACTGACAATAGTGCTGGGCATGGCACAGTGTGGGGTCATATTTCATCTATTGTACATAGGGTTGCTATGAGTTGGACCCAGTCCAGTGACACATAGCATCAACATGCTCACACAACACTGTATATTTGTCCATTTACAACACTTAGCAGACTCTACCAAAGTGTCTCATTCACTTCTCTGAACTATCAATTGATAGAGAACTCCATGTAGGCAGAAACTATTTTCTGTTCATCAAAGAAACTTTAGTGCATAGGACAATTCTTGGCAGACAACAAGTGTGCAATAAATAGTTATTGAATTAAAGGATTTTTTCAGTTGTTTATATGTATATGTGTGTAGTACACACAAACAACTGAATATTGAAATACCTGTGCATTAGTGTATTATATACTAGTAAATTATATACATATATATGTACTAGTTTATTATATACTATTATTGTGTGTGTATATATATATATACACACACATATATATTTGAAGGCTGAAAGCAATGGACATGTGATTTCCTTTTTCTTTTTTCTTTTTTTGCAGTGCTAGGGGGTAGGGGTGAAGTCAGAGCCTTGTGCATAGAGCACAAGGTAGAGACTTTGCAAGTGCTCTACCACTGAGTTACAGCACATTCTTAAAATTTTTTATTATGAGTCAGGGTCTCTCTAAGTTACACAAGCTCCTCTGACCTTGAACTTGTGATCCTCCTGCCTCTGTCTCCTGAATCACGGGGTTGATAGGTGTGTGCCACTATGCTTTGCCTGACTTGTAATTTTCAATATAATAAACCTGTGGTTTGTGGGATGGTTTAAATGGTTTATTCTTCTTAAAAGGTTAGAGAATAAAAATGTATTTAAATATTTTAGGTGGTATTATATCAATAAAAATATTTTTAAATAACAGAGAAAATATTTTTTATAGATTATATGCATATAATTTTCATTCAAACCATTTAATATGCATAAGAAAAAACAGGGTAGCACCAGCAAGTGAAAGAAAGCACAGTAACAGATGGATCTACTACATGCAGGAGCCAGACAGTCTGGATTTTCCAGGCAAATTAGGAAAGATGTACTGGAAGGGCACAAGCTTAATGCAAAAAAGATACAGTTTTTATAAATATTTTTATAAACATTTTCCTAATGCCTCACAGCTCACAATAATAAGAACTTTCTCGGGAAAAAACAAAGTCAGGATTTTAACTGGAGGGGATTTTAAAATAAGAAACAAATTATTAATAAGCCAAACTGGTCTTTTTCATTTTCTTTTCTAATCCCAGAAATCTTCAGGGTAGCTGTTTGAAGGGTATTTTTTCCCTATCTTTTGCTTTAGGCATTCATAAATATATTGAAAACAGCATCTCAGATACCACCCAATCAAATGATGAAGGTCACTTAGGAGACTGAAGTAAACTTCCAATACACATTCACTATTGTTATTTCAGCACACTTTTGACGAGGTTGTGGAAATGCTTGCTTTGCACGTCATTTCCACTTGCTGTCTTAGTGCCTGTCTGCCTGCTTGCTGCACACCAGATTCCAGAGCATTATGGAATGAAATGAAGTCATCTTCCTCAAAGTGATTTTCTTCCATTCTATACTAATTCTTTAAGATAGTGTGCCAAAGCTTTATTTTAAATTGCAGTGTAATTAGTGAAGCTCTTGAGTTCCACAGTCAAAATAAAACCCCATTGCAACTGTTCAATTTACTGGAGAGAAAGCACTGGCAAGGATGACACCAAAGCACAGCTTGTTGACAGCATATGCAAATTAAGAAGACATAGTTTGGTTTATTAAATGTCTGTAAAAGCAGGAATCAACATCTGTGGGAATGATTTTCAAAAGTGCAATGGTGTAGAAATCATCGCAACCATTATGTAGTTACAAATAGAAGCCTGGCAGAAATCCAAAAACAACTTTTTTCTTTCCAGATAAGGAAAGAGTCCAAATCATTCCCTAACTTGGAATGAGACACTAATGATAGATACATTATTAATTTTTTAATCTGATCAATTTTAGGTTTTACTTATCTTCTTTTCCTGATCCTCCTGGAAATATTTAATAAAACAATGAAATAGGAAAATAGCAACAAGTTAAGATATAATAAAAGGAAAAATAGGTAAATTACAACCTAGATGAATAGAAGCTTGTGATATGCTTTCTCAATCTTGAAATGTTAGTTTTTTATAAATGAGATTCTCTTTAAAATGATTTTCCAGCAAATAAAAATAACTTTGTCTTTTGTAAAGCATATACCTTCTCAAATTTGGAAAACAGGAAGCATAAGGTTTGATATTAAATATATCATTAAATGAATCATAGCAATAGTCAAGAACTAATAGGATTCTTCTTTACTATTCTAATTTGTAAATAAACTTATTGAACTTAATTGAAAACATAACATGATTACAAAGCCAATACTTCATTTTATTTCTATGTTGTTGTTAGGTGCTGTCGAGTTGCTGTCCGACTCATAGCGACCCTATGTACAACAGGTGAAACACTGTTGTCAGTGCTTCTCTGCTACTCATAGGGTTTTCAATGGCAGATTGATTTTTGGGAGTGGGTTGCTGGGTCCATCTCCCAATCCTGCAGCACCTGGTGTTCCTAGGCAATCTCCCATCCAAGTACTAACCAGCCCCAACTCTGCTTAGCTTCAGAGATCTGATGGGATGCCGCAGGGCTATGGCTGCAGGCTTTATTTCAATATTTGTCTTATTTTAGTGGAATATTCATATATTATAAAAATCTATATTATTTGTATTAGGTAAGAAATAATAATGAAAGCATTATGTACTTTAATAGTTTGAATACTACCTGCACACTTGAAGACTGTTTTCCTTCTTTGAAGTATTAGTCTTTATTCTACTCATATGTAACTGGTATTCCAAAATTACATTTGCTCCTTTTATAGGCTTACTTTATGCATAGTATACACCCCAAAACAATATTATTTAATTTTCCTTAGTCTTGAATATTTTATAAATTGTGGCACACAAATATACTCTTCTGCTATACGATTTTTCTTCTTAATGCTGTGATACTTACAACTATATTTATGGTTCATTTATTTTCATTGCTATATAATAATTGAATAAATATGCTATAATTTAATAATCACATACTTGAAGTGCTTGAAATTTTTGCCTTTTTATGATAAGAAATAAGTACAGAATGTAGAAAACATCAAAAACATTCCTGAAATATAATTCTTTCTTCTTCTCTTACAATTCTTTTCATTTTCACGATATGAGTAAACCCCCACTCTCCCTGAATTAACTCTACTGGGGACATAATTTTTCAGTTCACTTAAATTTGCAAACACAGCTTTACATCTGTAATCACAGCATCAAGTCAAAAATATTAATTTAATTTTTAATTTGAGTAAACTTTAAGTCATCTATTTCAACCTAGTGACAGGAAACAGAAAATGAGGAATAACATGTTCCCCATTCAGTTGTCAAATATGAAGGTATTTCTTTCTATTAAATTTCATGAAAGTGTAGAGATTAATATCCCTGAT
The DNA here is from genome assembly GCA_007922755.1 of Pedetes capensis. NCBI lineage: Eukaryota > Metazoa > Chordata > Mammalia > Rodentia > Pedetidae > Pedetes > Pedetes capensis. The sequence continues at coordinate 8,756 of VMDO01021580.1, read as the reverse complement.
CTGTAGTCAGTCGCGGGTGACGATTTGAAAACTCGTGTTTTTTTTTTAAATTTCTTTCTTTCTTTCTTTCTTTCTTTCTTTCTTTCTTTCTTTCTTTCTTTCTTTCTCTCTCTCTCTCTCTCCTTCTTCTTCTTTTTTTCACTGCTGGGGGTTGAATTCAGGGCCTCACGCCTGCATGCTTTGCAAGTGCTGGACCACTGAGCTGCTGCCTCCAGCCCAATTTTTTTCACTTTTTGAGACAGGGTCTTGCTAAATTATGCAGACTGCCTCTGGTCTCAAACTTGTGATCCTCCTGCTTCTGCCTCCCTAGCCGCTGGGATTACAGGCATGCGCCACCACGCCCGATTTATTCCTATGTTTTTCTATAATCCAGAATTTTCTCCAAATTTTGCTCACTTTTGTATATTTTCTTGTTTTCCATCATATTTTCAGTCTTATTCTTTTAAAATGTGGATTTTAAAGGAGACTTGTATTGCATTTGGTCAGTCCAAAATTTCATTTGATGTTTCAAAATACCTGCTTTGAAAACTAATTTGATTTTCTTTGAAAATAATATATCAGATGCATATGGTAAGGACTATAATGTGACACCTAGGCTATTTTAAATGGGTACAAAATGTTGCCCAGTCGTTTTGAGTTCTAGGTGCTGCCAACAGGTATTAAATAATCCTAGACTTAGCTAAGGATAGACTTTGTTCAAACAAACAAACAAACAACCTAAAACAACCTGTTGCGATGGGAAAAGGGGATTATTAGACTGTTAGAATAGGAGGACAAGGATTATTACAATAACAACAGTGCTCCAAGCATATTATGGATCTGTATTTGTCCCGAATGTAAGGTGGAATTCACTTTTATTTGTAGAGAATGGAAACAAATATAGAAAGAATGGGGTGTCAGGGTGCAGGAAGTAGGATAAACAGATGGTGTGATGGGGTGGTAGGATAGTTAATATTTTTCAGCTGAACCTTGGAAGAGGCCATTAAGAAAGAATTGTTCGGTGCCCAATGCTTATTTAAGCTCAAAAGTAATTCAAATTTCAGGAATCTATGGGAAGAAGAAAGATCTAAGTTTTGATCATGTCAAATCAGAGGGCATTTTGTTCAGATTGGTCAGTGAAAACAGAGTTCAGCTCATCATTTAGGAAAGAAAGGAGGGCAATTTGGAAGGACTGTCACAGATAAACAGAGGTAGAAACCTGGTTGATGGGTGGATATTATTTTTAAATGTGGTTTGTCATTTTGTTGAAGAATATAGAATTTAAAAAATATAGATAAACAAGTGTCATTTCGGATCACCAGAGAACTGAAATTAGGAGGATCATTTCAGTCCCTGGCCTCAAGTTTTAAGAATCCAGAGCAGACCACATTGCTTGATATTTAAAGTAAATATTCCTGATCTTTGTATGGAAGCTGATGACTAGAACACATTAGAAAAATAAGAGACCCTTGTGACTTGGACCAAGCTCATTTTCAGCATTCTTCTCTATCTTACTAATATTTAGGACCTAGTCCATTATTAAAATACCACACACCAGAAACTAAAGAACATTTTCCTTCCAGTAGCATTGATTCAGTTCCTCCCTTCCTTTCCCACCAGTGACTATCCACGCAGCACTCTCTAACAAGTTTCCTACACACTAACCTCTGCCTCAGTCTTCTTGCTGGGGAACCCAATGTAGGGCAATGGAAAACCATATTATCCTCCTCAAATCAAGTAATTAGATGTAAAAGCATTACTTAAACCATTTTAAAATTATTTTATGATATATTTTCATATAAAATCAAACTTGCTAAGTTTGACTCTCTAGGCATATGAATTATGTTTTTCTTCTGTATTTTCTTAGCCTTAATATGCACAGAACTGTAATAGAGACAGCACTTCAGAGCAGGAGATTATAATGAAGCAACAGATGGTCCTGTGGATTGAAACTTACTCCAATTATAAACAAAGTGTTAGCTTGGCATGGTGGTGCACACCTGTAACACCAGTACTAGGGAGGCTGAGGCAGGAGGATATTGAGTTTAAGGCCAGCCTGGTCTACATAGAAAGACCTGAGGTCTGAGAATTAGGTATTGGATTTTTCATTTTAAATAAAGGGCAAATAAGTTTCCAGTGTACAATAAATTCTCCAAAGAAACTCACAAGTGATATTTTTAACTTTCTTAACATGTTTAAAGCAACCCACACTTTAAAAAATTTTACTAAGTGGTATTATACTTCTGTTTAAAAAGAATTAATTTATTTCAAGATGCTAGTAAACTCAATAATTCAGTACCTTCATCAGTTTTCGGAGTTTCCTGAATTATTATTCAAAATATCTGTGAATTCAATAGCACCTTTTGAATAAATTGCAAATGTCAGTGTCCAATTTACTTCTACCCTAAAATTATGTATGTGTCAAAAGCGTTTTGGAGCTTATAATACTATAAAATATACAATGATTATTCTTTTTCACTAATGAAATTAGTTTAATAATTATAGATCACTCTATCTGAATGTGCTTTTCAGTAACAGCTCTGAGAAATATTTTATCAAATTAGGCGAGTAATGATTCACATCCTATTTTTATGTGAATTATTCTGTATCTTGAAGGAATTCAGAATCCTTTCATATAGTGAATATATATATATGAACAAAATAAATGAATATAGTAGTAAAAGTTGTAATTTACTCAGTGCCTGACTGATGTACAGTACTGTTCTTTGAATGTGATTGAATCCAGAATATTTTACACTCTTCTATATTACAAAGGAATCAGAGATATCAAGTGAAAATCCAGAAATAAAGCCATTTTTGCATTTATTCTTTAAGATTCACTGGAAATAACAAAAAAGGATAAAATAATAGAGTGAAATATAAATATAAATGAAAACAGGGAAAAATTAGACTTCAATGAAATAAGAAATGTTCTCAAAAGAGAAAATAGGAGTTAATCTAAAAGGTAAAGTCTAGACCAAAAAGGGATAAACCTGGATGGATATGTGTGTGTATACAGTTTCTCCCCAAGATACTATCTGAGAGAATCACCTCAGGAACTAGAGAGACAGACATAAGTAGTTTTAATAGTCTTTAAAAAAAGTTACCTTTAAGTAGATATGTTTGGAGAGGGGACCACACCTGGAAATATGTTATAATCTCTCTCTCTCTCTTTTTTTTTTTTTTAACGGTACTGGGGTTGAACCCAAGGCCTCACGCTTGCATGCTCTGCAAGTGCTGGACCACTGAGCTGCACCCTCAGCCCATTTTTTTTTTGTTGTTTTACTTTTTGAGACAGGGTCTCGCTAAGTTACACAGACTGCCTCTGGTCTCAAATTTGGGATCCTCCTGCCTCCACCTCCTGAGCTGCTGAGATTACAGGCATGCGCCTCTGCGCCTGGTTTATAATCTCATTTTAAAAATCCACTTGCAAAGGGTATAAATCAGAAAAGGAGCGCATCATGGATCCCCAAGTTGTACCTGACATTTGAGGATTTCCTTGGACTTACAGGACTGAAAAAGGCTGTCATACTCACAGTTACAGTTCATTATGTAATAGTTACTGATCAAAATTAGCAAAGGCAAACAGTACATGGTGTGAATGAAATCCAGGAGCAAACAGGCTCAAACTTCCAGGTGTCCCCTCCTAGGGAAGGGTAAGTGCTTAATTCTCCTGGCAATGATATTGGAACACTTGCAAAATGTTGCCAATCAGGGGAATTATGTGTGCCTTGGTATCCAAGATCACCTATGTAGCCATATAATGCCTTTGTGACTGAACTCAGCTATTCAGAATGCAGCCCAGCCCAACCCCCCGCCCCAAGCAAAAAAGGTATTCAACACATATTGTTATCATAAACATATCTAGTCATACTGGTCAAATTTGGACATGGTCTAAGATCTCAGGCGTAATTAAACACTCAGGGAGAATACATAAAGGGCTCATAAATCATCTCCTAGGAGATTGCCAAGAGCCACTCATAAAGGAAAATGTTTCTTTGAAATGTGTAGGATTTGAGCATACTTGATCTGTTAAGTTAACCTTTTCCTTCCTGGTCTATACCCCTGGTCCTTGGCCTAGTCTCTTATGGAAAGTTGTCCCTATTTCTGTCTATGTATAGTTTAGTGTTTATATAACAGACAACAATAATAGCATGAATGTGTCTTGGAAAGAGCCAGTGGTGTGAATTTAATCTAAAATTGTCCTGTATTTAAATATTTGGTTCTCAGGTAGTGACAGTGTTTGTGGAGGCTATGGAAGAACTTTGAGAGGCAGGACCCAGATCTGTGGATATGATCATTGGGGGCAGGCTTTTGAAGGTTTTTTGCTCAGGACTCACAGTTTCAATAGCTCTCTGCTTCCTGATTGCCTGCATGTAAAGTTCTCTGCCATGGCTCCTCTGTGGTTGCCCTGCTGCCCTGCTTGCCCATCTTTATGGACTATGACCCTTAACCTGTGAGCTACAATAACTATTTTTGTTTCAGTAAGTTTCTCTGCCACAGCCATGTACCACACCATCTGACTGATTACCACAAGTGTAGTTGTTGTTGGTGTTGGGTGCTGCTGAGTTGAGTCTGACTCAGAGTGAGCCTACGTAGAGCAGAACAAAACACTCCCTGATTTTGTGCCAGGCACATGACATTATGTTTAAGCCCATTGTTACAGATACTGTGTCAATCCATCTAGTGGAGGGTTTTCCTTATTTTTCATTGACTTGCACTTTCCCAAACATGATGTCTTTTTCCAGGGATTGGTTCCTCCTCACATGTCCAAAATACATAAGATGCAGTCTAGCCATCTTTGCTTCCAAGGAGCACTCTGGTTGCATTTCTTCTAGGACAGATCTGTTGGTTCTTTTCGCAATCCATGGTATATTCAATAATTGTCTCCAGCACCATATTCAAAAGCATCAATTCTTCTCCTGTCTCCCTTGTTCACTGTCCAGGCTTCACAACCATATGATATGACTGAAAATACCATGGCAGAGTAAGGCACACCTTTGTCTTCAATGAGACATCTTTTCATGGTAAGCTTTTTTTTGTACTTTTAAAATTCTAACCATATGCATATAACACTTCAAAAATAAACTAAATTTAGTTAAATGTGCTTATCATTTCATTTCTATAGCTGTATCTGTGTCTATTGCTGTCTGTCTCTAATTCTTTTTATATGGAAAATATTTAACTGCTTTGTGTGTGCTAGATTCTATTTTAAAGGTTCAGGATTTAGCATAAACATTTTTTAAAAAAAATACATGTCTTAAGTTTTAGTTTTATAGTTTTACATATGTATATATACTTATAAATTTATATATTTATATATATACATATATGTGCAGTTTTACCAGTGTGGGGGTCCAATCCCATCAGATCTCAGAAGCTAAACAAGGTCAGGCCTGGTTAGTTCTTGGACTGCCTGGGAACACCAGGTACTGTAGGCTTGGGAAAGGGACCCTGCAACCCACTCCTAAAAAACAATCAGCCACTGAGAACCCTATGCATAGCAGAGAAGCACTAATAACAGTGTTTCACCTGTTGTACATAGGGTCACTGTGAATTAGACACTGACTTGATGGCACCTAACAATAACTATATATATATAAAACAAAATTATATATGTAATTTTGTATATATATTAATATATAAATAAATAAATATATATATATACATATATATATAAAACAAAATTATATGTTGATTAGTTAATGAAAATGTTGTGACCTGAGGTTTTCAGGAAACTAGCCCTGTGTTATTCCCAGGCACAAAGGTTCAATATGTTTTTAACACAATCTTTTCAGTCTTGATGGTGAGTTTATCTTGGATTGCAGGTTTCAAATGGTGTTGGGGAAAAAAATAACTATTTTAACTCTTTGTTGTTGTTGTTGTTGTTGTTTGATAGTGCTTTGTGACCAAACCCAGGGCCTTGTACTTGCTAGGCAAATACTCTACTACTGAGCTATATCCCCAGTCCCTTAATTTTCAATTCCTAAGTTTCTTAGTCTCTTTTGCATGCATTCTTCCAGCACTGCATATTTTTATTTATATTTATATTTTATTTAATTTATTCACTTTTCTAAATAAATGAATATTATGATATCATCTCATGGGTTTGAATGCCAGTATATACTGATGATTCATCAAGGTATGTCCACAAGTATCATTTTTGACTTCAGTATTAAAGAACCAAATATTAAGTGGGTGCCATTATGGATACCTGTAATCCCAGCTACTCAGGAGGCTGACACAGGAGGATCATGAGTTCAAGGCCAAAGACAGATGTTCATTTTAGCAAAAACCTATCTCAAAAATAAGAAATAAAAAAGAGGCTAAATATGCAGCTCAGTGGTAGAGTGCTTGTCTAACATGTATGAAGCCCTGGGTTCAATCTCCTAGTACCAAAAAATAAAATCCCCTAGTACATATATATATATATATATATGTATATATATATATATATATATATACATATATATATATATATTTTTTTTTTCCCCCCAAAGTTTTTACCAAAGTTTATCAGGCACCACCCCTGTATGATCTGGTGTCTCCAACTTTTTAGTTTTCATTTCCTCACCATTCTGCAGCCATACTGGCTTCCTTCCAGATTCTGGAAACTGCTAGTTATGAACCAGGCTCTGATAATTTACCCTCACATCCCTTCTTCCTAAAATGCTCCTCTTCCAGATATTTGAGAGTCTTATTCTTACTTTACTAACACTCAAGATCATCTTTCAGAGAGCTGTTTCCCATTCAACCTGTATATCTTTATTTTTTCTATCTAATTCAATTAAGTGTAAGCTTTAAAAAAGGGAGAGAGATTTTCTTTTGTTTACCATTGTATCTGCAATATTTAGAAAAGACCTTTATGTGAATATTAAGTTGATGCTTTTAAGTCACTTGATTATTGTTTTTTCTACTTTGTCCAATATATATATACTTTATATAGGCATATTTTTGTATCAAATATTTGCCTTTATGAGTCGAACTCGACATGACGGCACCTAACAACAACAACAACAATATACCTGGCTTACATTTGATGTATATTTCTGATTTACCATTGCAAAGATCACTTCTATTTTTATTTCTTATCAATAGCAAATGAAAGTACTCCATTTTACTTCCATTTATGTAGCTAAATTCATTACCTTTTAGGCATTCTTTAATACATATGACTTGGGGAAAGACATTACAAGAGATAATATCACAATAGCTACTCTTAGCTAGGGTCAAATATTTATAATGTTGTATAAAAAGGGTGGAAAATGTAACAAATTTTGTCTCCAGAACATGCCTTCTCCTGTGATAGTACCAATCTAAACCATGTGCGGGTTAATAGATGAAAAGAAACAAAAATATAGGAGCATGCTATATGATAGCATAACACTCTTTTAAGTCTTTAATTAGAGGAATTATCAAAAAAAAGAGAATGTATTCAGTCTTGTGATTTCAAAGTGTTTATATCATTCACAAAAGTCCAATTCTTTTTAACATGCTCGATAGTATAACCAGCCACTCTGTTGATCCAATTGTGACAAAGTTGTACAGCCAGTTAGCAAACTGATCATCTAACTCTTACCATATCTTAGTAGGTTCCAGTGGGAGTTTCTTAATTCCCTTTTATATACTATAGTTATATTCCAACTTAATATAGCCTGATGTTGCATACAGATGTTCTTGGTGTCTTATTGAACACTATTTTGTATCTGGTAATTTGTCGACACCATTAAAAGATTTCCTTATTGACTTTTTAGTTTAGAATTAAATTAAAAGCTAGCTTTTAGATTATTACTTTTATGTCATTATCTAGCATGTTGGTGTCTTTCTATATTCTGTCCTAATAGTTCAGTCAGTGCACATAGAATAATTGTTTTCCTCTAGTAGTTTCAAAGTTTCAGGTCTTACATTAAGATCTTTGATCCATTTTGAGTTGATTTTTGTACAGGGTGAGAGAGTTCTAGTTTCAGTCTTCAACATGTGGATATCCAGTTTTCTTAGCACCACTTGTTAAAGTAGCTGCCTTTTTTCTACTGTGTGTTTTGTCAAGGATCAGATAGCTGTAGCTGCTTGGGCTTACTTTGGAATCTTCTATTCCATTGATTTATATGTCTGTTTCTGTTACTATGGCTCTATAATATAGTGTACAATCATGTATTGTGATACTTCTCTCATCCTTCACAGTGCCTTCAAGATTTTGTATCAGTCTCCTTTTTCTATTATGTGGTTTGAAAAAAATATATAGTGAGTGTCTTTAGTTGTATGATCATGGCTGCTTTGGTGTCCTGAACTGATCCAAAATATTTACCTTTCATGGCTATTTCATTTTGAGGAAGAGCCAAAAGTTGCACATTGCCAGATCTGGTGAATAAGATGGATGAGGACACACTGTAATGTCTTTATTTGACATAAATTGCCATACCAGAAGCACTGTGTGACACAGAATGTTGTCATGATAGAGGATGAAATTAAAGGTACTCATGAAATAGGACTTGTAGAACTGCTTCAGAAAGCGGCAAGAATAATGGGATAAGTGTGCTTGAAGCCAGGGGGAGTATTTTGAGTGGGATTAATAGCAATGTGTCTTTTACTCTATTTTTTAATTTAAACATTCACTATATGTTTTGTTCACATCTCACACATTTGAGTCATTTTCCATTTTCCTATATCATGTACTCTCTCTTTGAACAATGCCAGCCCTAGATGGTAATAATATCAGTCACAGAAGCAGTAGGTTCTACATTAGTGTAGATGTGTTTCAGCCATCCACAGAGTAGTGA
>VMDO01021579.1:0-35145 GCA_007922755.1 Pedetes capensis | reverse complement strand
CAACCTGCTAGGCGCTAGGCCACACAGAGGCCTAAAGCCCCTTAACACATGGCAGCCCCCTGGGAAGGGCCAGAGGGACCAAAAAGTCAGGGTGCAAAGGTACTGGAGTGATAGAGCCCACACAGCGTACGCCATCCAAGCAACCCACGGCAGACGTGTCTGCAGGGCCTGGTACGGCGGGCTGGGCAGTGGGTGTTCCTCTCAGCCAGCACCACACGTGTGCACACACACAGGCACACACGCACACACACACACACTTGCTCTCTGGAGCACAGTCCCAGTGGCTGGCAAGGAAGGACAATCCAGGCTGGGCGCGGTGGTGCACACCTATAATCCCAGCAGCTTGGGAGGCGGAGGCAGGAGGATCGCAAGTTCAAGACCAGAGGCAGTCTGCGTAACTTAGCAAGACCCTGTCTCAAAAAGTAAAAAAAGGGCTGGGGGCGCAGCTCAGTGGTCCAGCACTTGCAGAGCATGGAGCGCAAGGCCCTGGGGTCGACCCCCAGTACCGCAAAAAAAAAAAAAAAAAAGGGCGGGCAATCCCAACTGGCTCCAGGAGGGATGTGGGAGGTCCCAGGGGTGGCCCAGGCTTACCGGACACCCCGTGGAAGCTGATGACCTGGTTCATGAGGGCTGTAGACAGGATGATTTCATCAAAGACAGGAACGCTGCCCCCAACCATGCCTGTGTTCCCACCCTGTGGGCTCACGGCCAGGTTCCTCTCGTAGCAGTGCCTGAGACAAGCATAGGAGGTGCATCAAGCTGCTGTCCCCACTCCCAGCCACTGTCCCCAAGGGACACACTGCAGCCCTGACACTTGACCCCAGGTGATCCCCTTCCAGGCCCCCCTGCTGGTCAGCTCCTCCTAGCCACCGTGGGAGGGATTCTTTTTTTTTTTTTTTTTTTGCGGTGCTGGGAGTTGAACCCAAGGCCTCGCACCTGCATGCTCTGCAAGTGCCGGACCACATGAGCTGCACCCCAGCCCATTTTTTACTTGTTGAGACAGGGTCTCGCTAAGTTACTCAGACTGCCTCTGGTCTCGAACTTGCGATCCTCCTGCCTCCGCCTCCCAAGCCGCTGGGATGACAGGCGTGTGCCACCACACCCGGCCGTGGGAGGGATTCTAAGGACAGCAGAGTCCACTCCAAAGCTGTGCACAGGAACACGGAGACTGACGCTGTCCCTGGATCACAGAGGAGGCGGCGTATGCGGTCTGATTCTAAAGTCCTCACAGGCCTCCCCTCTAGGGACAGAGAGCCCTAAGTGCCTGCAGTGCCTGTGAAGGCTGGCACTTGCACCGCCCCCATTGGTTCTCCACCAGGTCCCACCACCGCACGATGAGTGCCCACAGCCCTGGGTCGGCGGCCCAGACCCGGCCTCAGGGTCAACAGTGAAGCCTCCACCCCAGCCAGGCTCACTCTGCAAAGACCTAAAGTGAGGACCCCTACCAGGAGGGATCTGGAGATGGAAGGGGGGTGGTGCACCTGCCCCTGGGGCAACCTATGCACCACATCAAAGGAACCCTGGGAGGCTGCGAGCCACAGATGGTCCTAACAGGGGTGAATGTGCCCCACAGGCACGTTAGTGGGATGCTCTGAAGCAGGCACATCCAACCCACAGGCTGCGTGCAACCCAGGACGGCTAGTAGTGCAGCCCCACGGAATCTTTTAACCTCTGTGCCTCTGAGCATGTGCTTTCTTCATGAGCCCCCTTATGTACACATGCTACCTATATCACATACCACTCAGCCACAGACCATCTCATCACCTGAGAATCCGGGATACCTCTGCCGCAGTCCGGGGCTTCAGCAGCACCTTGCTACAGCCTGTGAGAGAGAAGAGCCGTATCAGCCGGCGCAGAGGGCCGTGGCTCAGAGCCGCCCACCTCCCTGCCCCAGCAGATACAAAATAATGTCCTCTACAGCAGCAGTCGCCGACCTTCTTGGACCAGGGACCCACTTCATGGAAGGCAATTTTTCTACGCACCGGAAGTGGAACTCAGGCAGATGTAGGTCACGGGGGAGCGGCACAAATACAAATGAGGGTCACTGGCTTGCCTGTCGCTCACCTCCTGATGGGCGGCCCAGGTCCCCACAGTCTCTGGCCCTGGGCTGGGGATTCCTCCACAGCACCTGCTCTTCTGCAGTGGAGTGACCCACACAGCCCCAGCTGTAAAGCTGTCATGCAGGGGAAGCTCTCCATGGGGCCCTGTGGGCTGGCATCACAGGCTCCTGCAGCCACCTGTTCTGTTGGAGGGAAGGTGGCTTGGACCCTGCCGTGTAGAGGTGTCTGCAGTCTTCTCCCTCGTGGTCACCATGATCCCTTCAAGGCAGGGCAAACGCCCTGCTGCTCCTCGACCTCTGCCTACCGAACTGAGCAAGTGCTGACTATCCTGCCAGCACCATGCAGGCAAACACCGCCATATGGCGACGCCCGTAAATCCGTCCATCAGGCTTCCAAACTAAGGAAGGGCTCTCCTCGAGGTCCCAGTGATCATTCCTGAAGCTCCTGACTCGCCCCCGGGAGGACTCACAGACTCTCTTCTCACTCACTGCATCACAATCCTCCGCTGCCTTATCTACCTGATGCCCAGAGGCGGCAGGGAGCCCTGCTAAGCTCGGGGCGACATTCATAAGCACAACTGCCCAGATGGTCAAGTTTCCCTATGCCCTCTTGACCTCTCTGAGGACTGCAAGGTGGCGGAGGCTGTAGGGGACAGCAGGAACATTTAAGGGAAGCTCTTTATGTTCTTTTTTTTCTTTTTTTTTTTTTGGCAGTACTGGGGGTTGAACCCAGGGCCTCGCGCCTGCATGCTCTGCAAGTGCTGGACCACTGAGCTGCATCCCCAGCCCATTTTTTTACTTTTTGAGACAGGGTCTCACAAAGTTACGCAGACTGCCTCTGGTCTCGAACTTGTGATCCTCCCACCTCCGCCTCCTGAGCCGCTGGGATTTACAGGCGTGCGCCACTGCGCCCGGCCTCTTTATGCTTTTTAAAAATTTTTGTAGCATAGGGGGTTGAATCCAGGCCCTTGGCCATACTAGGCAAGTGCCCTACCACTGAGATGCACCCCTAGCTGTGTTCTGTACAAATTACTTATTTTTCACTTTCACAAGTATGTGTGTGCACACGCAAGCAAGCGCTATGTGGGCTTGAACATGCTTGGGATTTGTGTGTGCTATCCAGTCACTCTACCACTAAGCTACTCCCTGGGCCCCTTTTCATGTTGTTATTTTGGGACAGAGTCTTGCTAAGTTGCACAGGCTGCCTCTGATCTTCCACTCAATATCCTCCTGCCCAAGCCTCCTAGGTTACTGGGATGAGAGGCATGTGCCATGGTGCTCCACTCCCATTTTTATTTTTTATTTGACCCTGGTATCCGACCCTGGTATATACTGCCTGGCCTTGCAGACTATCTTCTGGAACCTTGGTTGTGGCTCCCATGACCCCTTAGCGCTTGCATTCTGCATGCCTGCAAAACCAAAACCACATGGACATTGACAAGGGTTGCTCCCAGCTTGAGAAGTAGCTTCACCCTTTCAAAACACAGCTGCAGCAGCAGCCTCTCCATACCTAGGCCAGGAAACCATTTCCCTGGGGCCTCCATGCAGCAGGGTGTCCTGAAGGCACTGCTTTTCAGACATTCTCTTTCCACACCTTGGAGCCTTACATGGGAGGGGTCTGGCCAACTCTGAGAATTTCTAGTGTTCTCTTTAATGTCACTTATCTCTTCAACAATTATAGCCTCCCCGCCTAAACAGGCCCTGTCTGCATCAATCTTAGATAAGTCACAGCTTTTTGCCTTTTTAAACTATCCATTTTTCAGATTTTTCTGTGGCTTATGCTCCATTTTTCCTTCATAAATCTGGCTAAATGCACCAAGCAACAACCATGCCAAACACCTATAGCCTCATGATATTTCCTCTACCAAGTTAATTAGTCTACTATTTTTGAATTCAGCCTCACTCAAATCTTTAGGACACGGGCAAATTATAAATAAACTCTTTGCTAGATTATAACATGAATTGACTCTAGTCCAGTGTCCAATAGAGTCCTCCTTTTCCTCTGAAACCCTGGGAGCTCTGTCTGCATTTCTATCCATGATGACTTTCCTCATTCACATCAAACCATCCCTCAAGCTCTGCTTAAAGTATTCAAGGCTTCTCTTGTCCACCTCTCCAGACTCCTCCAGACTCCTCTTGCACTGTACTTAAGGCCCAGGAACCACATGGTCAGGTTTCCGCACAGAAACAAACTCACTCCTGTTATCAATTTTATGTATTAGTCAGCTCATCAGTGCTACACCAGAGAAAACAACCAAAGAAAACTTATGGAGGAAAGTATTTACTGGGGACTCACAGGTAAAGATCAGTCTGTAATGGTGGCAGGGCAGGAATGATGGAAGCCTGCAACAAGACCAGTGGCAGACAGCCTAATATCTTTGCAGACAGGAAGTAGAGAGAGCTTACTGGAAACAAGGGTCCAGGTAAAAGTCTACCAAGTCCTGCTGCCAATGTTTCATCTCTGTGAATCTAGATGCCACCTTCCAAAGTTCCACAACCTCCTAGGAGAGCAACCACCTGGGGACCCAATGTTTAAACACATGACCTCTGGAGGACATTCAGATCCCCATAACACCGATGTTGTCCACGTTCTCAGTGATGGTCAATCAACGATGCTCACCATTCTCAGTTGTCTTACCTGGTCCGGTGCCCACACACCTTACAAGCCATATGCTACCCCACCTCCTGGAGCCTTTCTCCATTGCCTTCTAGAACATATTCCCATCGCTTTCCTCCTACCCATTGGCCTTACCTCCTCAGTCTCCTTGGCTGGCTCTTCCTCTCTACCAATCATGATTATACAGCCTTGGGATCTGGGGCCCTAGTGTGGTCCCTTCCCTAGACAACAGAACGGACTGTCCTTCAGCCCAATCAGCCCCCTGGCTACGTCCATCTCTGGGGGTTCAAACCCAAATGCCTGGTTTTCCCCAGCAGACCTGCCCTTCTGTGCCTGCTCAACCAGCAAACAGAGAACCAGGATTTCTACTGTCCACAGAGCCCCACTGCTGCTCTCCTTCTTCTTGTGGACAGACCTTCAGCAAGCCCTACAGACCACTCCTTCTAATCCCTCCAGAACCTGCCTAACCAGGTTTCATGGCCCCACGCCCTCATGCCCTTCTCCCAAAGCCCCACATTCCCCACAGTGACCACACTCTGGGCTCCTCTCTACCCAGGGCCTCCGAGTAACTTCCCACCAGCTCAGAGGAAGCCGTGGCTCACAGGGCCCTCAAGACCTCACCAGTCAACTATACTCCGTCTTCAGATGCCCTCTCCCAACCATCCTCCTCAGCTTCCCTGGCTCCTGGAGACTCAGGGGCTTTGAGCTGATTGTTCCCACTACCAGAATGCCCTTCCAGACACTTCCCCAGACTTGTGCTGGAGGCTCAACCTCTGCTAGACACTTGAAGCCCCAGGGCACACAGCTCACCCTGCTCCTGCTACTGCCCTAGGTGAATCTCCTGAGCACATAGCCAATACCTCCACACTGCAGAACCCCACCCTTCACCACGTACAGGCCCAGGGAGGGTGCTGATTGAGTATCTGTGATTAACTGGTGAGAGGTCATATTTTTGAAGAGGGGTGTGTTTAATAAGGGTTTTCTATTTCAAATAAAATGTGTTTTTTAGAAAAATTATCAAGTCCCAATCGACCTTTCTGTTGTTAGGTGCCATTGAGTAGGGTCCAAATCATTATGACATATGCATAACAGAATGAAACACTCCCCAACTCTGTACCAGGCACATGATCTTTTTATGTTTAAGCCTACTGTTGCAGCCACTAGTGTCAATCCCTCTAGTTGCAGGTCTTCTTTTTTATCTTGACCCACCACTCTCCCAAACATGATGTCCTTCTCCAGGGATTGGTCCCTCCTGACAACATGTACAAAATACATGAGATTTGGTCTAGTTATCCTTGCTTCCAAGAAGCACTCTGGTTGCAGTTCTTCTAGGAGGGTCTGTTGGCTTTGTGGCCATCCATGATATATTCAATATTCATCTCCAGCACCATAATTCAAAAGCATCATTTCTTCTCCTGTCTCCCTTACTCAACATCCAGCTTTTACAAGGCAGCTTGTATTTTGTACACTGGATGAGGTTGGGTTTTCAACTGATCAGAAGTTAGGGCAAGCCTTCTCTCCAAAAGAAAAGCAGGTAAAGGGGTATGTCAATTAAAATCTGGCAAGTTACCTCAATACTCCACTCTGGATGAGCCTATGGATTCCGAGGTGAGGGAGACTCAGCACTGCTCACCACACTCAGGGTGACAGGATGCACGGGGGGCCCACCCCACAGACAGCCTATGCAGAGGAGCAGCCCTGTGGCAGGGCAGGCCACTGCAGGGAGGGCAGCCAGCTGGAGTTCAGCTAGGAGGCAGCCCAGGAGGGGCCAGTTCTTGCCCAGGCAGGCTCAGCACGGTGGGGTAGGGGAAGGGTGCTGGGCACCCCCACTTCCAGGTACAGCTTCCTCCCCACTCCTGGAAGCCCTGGGGAGGGGCTGCTGCCCACCAGCAGAGCAGCTGTTTGGATCTGGGTGCCAGGCTTAGGGTAGGCCAGGAGCCTTGAACAGCTGCCGCCCCCAGGCTCACCAACTCCAGCATCCCTCCAAGGGGCTCTCTGTCACACAGGGTGGGCACTGAGGTGTCCCTGCTTAGGGCTCCCAGACAGCGTGGCTGAGCCCAGGGTGAGCATTCCCCTGCCCTGCCCCAGGGGCAACGCACATGACCCCACACCCGGCACTGGGCTCCTACTGAGCAGCACCACCCCTCGGGATCCTTCCTTTGGGACCAGAATGTGGCCAGGGAACGTCCACTCCAGGGCCCTCCTTCAGTGAAGCATGGCCCAACGACTTCAATGTCCCCCACTGTGCTACAGGGCAATGGGCATCTGCATCACCCTCTGTACCCCAACTCAGTCTGCCCACGACTCGGCACCGTTTTAAGTTACTCTGCATTTCCACATTGCACAGCTGGGAATCTCACTGAGTCTCTCGGCTTCAGAAGCTCTTCCCAGCGGCACAACATCCATGCCATACTGAGCTGGGCTCGGCTCAGGGACCTGGGTGCACACGTGTCCTGGCACAACACAGCAAGCGCATAATTCTGCTGTAAACGGCTGTCAATTGCTTCTCTTTACTATTATGGCAAGAACATGTTGGCTTTTTTAATTGTGTAAGTGGGTTACATTATCTCCGAAATTGTCTCAGAAAAGAAAATGAGGCAATATTTACAAAAGAAGGTGCTGGGCCTGGGCAGCTGAGAAGGACCTCACTTGAACAAACCCTCAAGCCATGGGGACAGGTGTAGAAGGAGCAGGCAGGCTGCAGCCAGACCAACAGCCCTGCATCTCAATCTAGTGGCCCACGTGGGTCCCCAAAAAGACATGGGGTCTTAACCTTAGGAACCTGTGGGAGGAACCTGACATGGAAAAGGGGTCTTTACAGAAGTAATTAAGATCTTGAATTGAAAGTATACCAAATTCAATGAGAAGCATCTCGTAAGACACTAGAGAGAGCTAGCATGGTGAAAGACACCTGTAAACCCACCACGTGAGTGGCTGAGGCAAGAGGATCGCAAGCTCTAGGCCAGCCTGGATTACACAGTGAGACCCTGTCTTAAAACAGCAACAAAAAAGACACAGAAGAGGAGAGAGGAAAGAGAGAAGGCCAGATGAAGAGAGGCAGAGACCAGGGTGATGCGCCAGGAGCCCGGGAAGGCCTAGGATGCCAGAAGCCAGAGCAGCAGGGAAAACCCTCCCCTGGAGACTGTGGAGGGAGCGCAGCCCTGCAGACACCTGGATTTTAGGCTTTGGGCCTCCTAAGCCGAGAGAACAAATTTCTGCTACTTTAAGCTTCCAGTCTGTGGTCTTTGGTTACAGAGGCCTCAGCACCCTAACGACGAGCTGAGCAGAGGCACGTGGTAGTAGCTCACACACCACACAGCAGCCAGGGATGGCTTGGCCTCTTCGTCGGCAGATGTCGCACACTTCCAGGAAACTCGGACAGACTTCATCCTCAGAAGACCTTGGTCACACAACAGAGCTTGTCTTCTTTTTTTTTTTTTTTTTCCTTTTTCCCCAGTACTAGGGGTTGAACCCAAGGCCTTGTGCGCACTAAGCAAGCACTCTACCACTGAGCCACACGCCCCCACCCCCTTTTTACTTTTTATTTTGAGACAGGATCTCGTTAAATTGTGGAGTCTGCCTCTGGCTTTTTTTTTTTTTTTTTTTTTTTTTTTTTTTTTTTTTTTTTTTTTTTTTTTTTTTTTTTTTTTTTTTTTTTTGCGGTACTGGACATTGAACCCAGGGCCTGGTGCTTGCATGCTCTACAAGTGCTGGACCACTGAGCTGCACCCTCAGCCCATTTTTTTATTTTTTGAAACAGGGTCTTGCTAAATTACTCAGCCTGCCTCTGGTCTCGAACCTGCAATCCTTCTGCCTCCGCCTCCCGAGCTGCTGGGATTACAGGCTACAGGCATGAGCCACGGCGCCCGGCTCTGCCTCTGGCTTTGAACTCACAATGCTACTGCCTTAGCCTCCAGGGTCACTGGGATGACAGGTGTGTCGCACAGTGCTGTCTCAAAAGCACAAAGAGCAACTGACAGCGAACCCACTCTCCTCCCTGCACGTCTTTCTGGCCTCACTACTCAGCTACTTCACACCCACTGGCCAGCACCCTGACTCACCTCGCATGGTCTTCAGCCAGTCCACGTTGGACACCTCCAGTTCCTCTGGGTCTGTGACGACCCTGCCAGGGATGATGCGTTCAAAGGCAGCCAGGTCCTCCTCAGACACTGTGGAGAACGGTAGCCGCTTGACTGGATAGCGCTCCTGAGTCAGCATCACCTTGGAGGCACGGGAGGTTGACGAACAGCCTCTGCAGGCCAAAGGGCTGTATACTCCCTGAGGGCACCCCGGCCACTTTCTCTGTCCTGCTGAGGCTCTGAGAGCCCAGGCTGTCCTCTTCCATCCTGGAGAGGCCCAGAAGAGCCCCGCAAACCACCTTGGCACACGATGGAACACCATAGCTCCTGCCCTAAAAAATAAAGAGATTGAATCTGTGATCCAGGAGCAACTGTGGAGCAACGAGGACAGCCCCGTACAGCTTGAGCACAGCACCTGGGCCCATCCACACAAGCCCCGGAGAAAGAGGGCTGCTTCCACACCTGGGCAGTGAGCACAGGGCCCAGACAGGGCAGGGCTGAGCGGCCAGGGGACTCTCACTGCAAGGCTCTGCTCCTGACCCCCGCGTGTTTCCCCTCCAGCACTCATGGCATGAGAATTCAGTGAAGGCAGTGTGGGTGCATTCCCCCCTGGGGGTTATGTTAACAACGTTTGGAAAAACGGTAACCTTCAACTCAGGCGTGGTGGTGCGTGCCTGTAAATCCTAGCACTCAGGAGGCTGAAGCAGGAGGATTAACATTGAGTTCGAGGCCAGCCCGGTATACACAGCAAGTTTCAGGCCAGCTTGGGCTACACAGTGGGACCCTGTGCCAAAAAACAAAACGAAATAAAACAAACAACAACAGAAAACTTGTAACCTTTCAAGCCTCTTCCTTCAGAACAAAACTAACTTTTGAGGCACTGAAAGGAAGGCAAGCTACTACTGAATCGTGTGTCAACACGTGTGTCAAACGGTGACTTCCATGTTCTACGTATATTCTGCCACAAATTTTTAGAAAACGTTTGCATAATCAATAAAGACTTTAAAAGAAGGAAAGGAGAACCGCTCTGACCGTGCACGGTGGCCAGGGAAAGGCCTGGCAGACCGCGAGTCGACGCGCCACCCTGACAGCCCGGACCGCGGACGGCGCCTGCGCTAACTCTAACCGCGCGCCTGCGCCGTGCGCCCCTCCGAGCCCGGCTCGGCCCCGCCCCTCCCCGTCGCCCGCCCCGCCCCCGCCCCCGCCGCACGCCGGCGCCCTCCGCGCCCGGCCCCGCCCCGCCGCAGGTCTGCTCCGCCCAGGGAGTGCGGCGGAGCGGGTGGGCGCATGTGCGCTCTGGGTCCCGACCGGACCGCGCCAGGCCGCGAGCCCCACCCTAACCCCGAATCCCGGGTCCCAGCGCCCTGCTTTGACCAGTGTCCGGCTGCACAGAACACCCTGACCAGAGCCCCTTCCCCGCCCTGCCACACCGTGGCCCGAGGCGACTAGCCCCGGAGGGCTGTGCCCTGTGCGTCCCGCAGGAGGCTCGGTCCTGTACGTACACACCCCTCCGGGCAGTGAGGCCTCAACAGCAGTGACACTTCCCAGAACCAAGGCGGGGTTCGGCCCCTCCAGAGGCCAGTCCAGCACGGAGTGCAGCTGCCCTCTACTGAGGCCAACCAGGCAGCACCACCCCAGCAGTGCACGGCACCTTAGGGCAGCTCCAAGCACTAGGGTGGGCAGAGGAGCTGCCTCCTGCGCAAGTCCCCACAGTATGCCTCCCTCACGGCCGCCCCGCTTCCTCCTGTCCCCCAACCTTATGTGCAATTATTCTGTTGCCTCAGCGTTCCCTTTCCCAGCCTTCCACACCTTAAACTGTTGCCCCCAGGTGAAGAAAGGCCCTTAACTGGCATTGTGGAATTCAGTGACATAATCGGAATGGTGGAGTCATCAAGCACCCTCAAACCACAAAACTTTGTTGTTTAACATATTATTTAACGTATTTGTTTTTAAGGTTTATTATGTTAATTATGTTAACTAGGTGAATTATGTAAACTGGGTATCAAGTTGGACCCCACATTTCAACTTAGGGGTCTATTTTGACCCCTAAAGGTTAAGTTGTTCAAATTGCTAGGTGTCTTCTTTCTTGACAGTACCTGGTGTCTGAGTAGGGCTCACCTCCTGCCCCGGCTCCCATGTCTCTCCCTGAGTCATCTCCAGTACTTGTTACTTGTTTCCTGATTGCCCCATTCCACTTCTCATCAGGGAAAATGAGGATATTCTGTGGTTATTAAGACAATTTAGATTTCTGAAACTCATTAGGACAGGAGAGTCTATATGAGCCTGAGGCGACACTGTGGAGGTGGACAGTTGCTCTGCCAAGTACACTCAATCAGCTGTTGTCACTAGCAGAAAAACCCACCAAAACAAATTTATGGGGGAGGATTATTGGGAGCTCACAGTCAGTAGATCAGTCCATAATGGCAGCAGCACTGCAGGTCATGTGAGAAGCAACCTCATTGCCTATTTGTCCAGGAACAGAGAGACCATGGCTTTGGGTCCAGGACTAAAACCTCCAAAGGCCTGTCCCCAGAGAATAGGGCTTTCAATGGCTGTTTCAGGACTGCCTCGGAAATAGATTGCCACATCTTTCTCCCACTTTTGTGGTGCTGGGAATCAAACTTGGGCCTTCAAGAGACTGCAGAGCAGCGCTCTACCAACTGAGCTAAGTCCCAGTCCAGTGGCATCTTAGACCGTTGGAATTCGGAACAATTCAGAGCCAAAAAGATTACCGCCGCTAACCCCACATTGCCCCAAAAGAAGTGGGTTTTCCTCTAACTGTGTCAGTCATCTGGCAGACAACCACAGGTGCCCTGGAGCACGTGTGAGGACAGGCACAGGGTGGGGATCCGGCAGGGCTTTGTCACCAGTGTGTCTCCTCCCCAGCAAGGCTCCTAATCTGACGACTGGTTCCATCGTGCTGGGAGTGAGAGGTTGTGACTCTGTCATGCTGCCCAAGGAGGAGGTGGGCTGTGAACACTGCTCAAGATGTCTTAGAACTGCTCAGCTCATTGTACTTGCATCCACCCAAAATCCTTACGTGGAAGCCTTACCCCCAATGTGACCATGTGTGGGGGCAGGGCCGACAGGTTATGAAGGTTAAATGAGGGCCGTGGTTGCAGCCCTGATCCCACAGGGCGAGGATCCCTCTGAGAGGCACCGGAATGCTTCCCCTTTCCTCTGCCATGTGAGCACAATTAGAAAGAAAACCAACCACGGGGAAAGCTCACTGGACACTGGTCCTGGGGGCACCCTGGTCGAGGACTTCCTATCTCCAGAACTGACAGGACCAAGAACCACACCCCCAATCCAGGATATCTTTTTTTTTTTTTCGTGGTACTGGGGGTTGAACCCAGGGCCTCGCGCCTGCACGCTCTGCAAGTGCTGGACCACTGAGCTGCCGCCTCCAGCCCATTTTTTTACTTTTTGAGACAGGGTCTCGCTAAGTTACGCAGACTGCCTCTGGTCTCAAACTTGCAATCCTCCCGCCTCTGCCTCCGGAGCCGCTGGGATTACAGGCGTGCGCCACCGCGCCCAGAGCAATCCAGGATATCTTGGAGCAACCCAACCAGACTAGGGCAATTCTGAGAGGGACCCTGACAGAGCAAAGAACCTGGAGGGCCAGGAGACATCAAAGGAACGCCGAGCACCACTAACAAAGCAGCTGCCGCACTTCCATCCACACACACATCTTCCTTGGGAGGCTGGGGACTGACTTCTGATGCTACAGCACACGAGACCCAGCGCTGGCCCTGACCTTCCTTAGCACCCAGCAAAGAAAGGCCCGAAGTCCTAGGCCCGAGAAGTCCCCCAGCAACTCCCCTTGGACTCACGGCATGACCCTTCAAAGGCGACATGAGACTTCTTTGTGGCACAGCACAGGAGCACTATACCTGTTTCTTGAAGTGATACAGTTCCAACTGTTCCCAAAAATATTTTATTTATTAAACAATATATCCATCATCTATAACATGATCCAAAAATACAGATATACATCTTTACATTATTTAATAAAAAGATTTACAATAGTATCTTTCCTTTACAAAGAGGACATAGGTAATAGTTCCTTGAAGATAAAATGTGACATTCATGTTAAAGCTGCATCATCCTTTCGGATGACGTGTGGTGAATGAGGAGAAAGAGACTTCACAGATGTCCCTGAAGAACATTTTCCACAGATGTCCCCTGCTTTCAAATTTCTCTCAGCACAGGTAATGAAGACAATCACCATTCATTAAGTATCAAAGAAAACCTTAGATCTTCAACAGCCAAAACAAATGTCCCTCTTTGTGTTATTTCAGCTTCCAAACCCTACCAAAGGGCAGACCCTTGGCTCTGTGGTCTCACAGGGAAGCCGCTCCCTGGGCAGTGCTATTGCTCAAAGGATCCCTGCCAAGGGCTTCTGGGAACAGGTGTGGAGGCAGAACGCAGGGTGCTATGTGGAGAGGAAAGAACGGAGTGGCTACTTTGCCGGCTATCTGCAAGCCTTCCCATCAACAAGGGTCTCCACTGCAGTCTAGAAGTGGCCTGGGTCACACTGTCTCACATCCACCTGCCCCGGGCCCCAATTTATAGGGGAAACAGGACGGTCAGCTGCTGCTTGGATCACATGGGCCACAGCTCAGTGCCCATCCCAGGCCACACCCCCCTAGCACACTTAGATCTGGGGGCTTGGCTTAAACAACTTTTTATTTAATAGATCATGCTGCTTCTCCTGTAAGAAAACGAGAAATTCTTCAACCTGCTGACCAATAACGTAGCACTAAAAACCAGAAAAATGATTTGTTCTTCCTCTGGGCAAAACACTCCTGGGCTCACAGGTGACTCATATCATGGAGGATCCAGACCCCCGGCTCAGGGAAAGCAGCTCCCAGAGCGACCCAGGGGTCCAGGCCCAGGCCCTGTGGGCCGGGAGACAGTGATGGCTCCACGGCCACCTTCAGACCTATGTCTGGCCAAGAAGGCATGGGGGAGAGGCTGATCTTGGATTAAACCCCAACTCCACCCCAAAAGAGGTGGCCTGGCCTTCCAGAGAGGGCACAAAGGCACAGCAGCGGAGCTCCTGGGCCCCCTGGGACCAGAGCAAAAGCAGGTGGTAGGGCATTCTTTTCCGACCAGTGGCCACTTGTGCCTATCCTTCCCGCATGTGGACAGTAGGAACGGTGGGGACAGGCACTCCATCAGGGTCTAAATGACGTTTCTGTTGCTGTGATGGTGGTTTTGATGTTAGCGATCAGACCTTGTACCTCTGGCTTGCTGGCCAGAGCTCTGCTACTGAGCTAAATCTTCAACCCGCTATGTTCTGTTTTTCCCAAAGCCATATGCACATTATTTTGGTGACATTATTTTAACTGTAAAAAGTAAACACTAAAAAACAGATAAGCATAGAAACTTAAAAAAAAAAAAAAAAAATCAAGACCAAGCCAGGCAGTGAGGTGCATACCTGTAATCCCAGAGACTCAGGAGGCTGAGGCAGGAGGACAGCGAGAGGTAGAGGTAGAGGTAGAGGTAGGAGGGTGGTGAGTTAGAGGCCAGGGGCAGCCTGCACAACTTAGCAAGACCCTGCCTCAAAATAAAAAGTCAAAAAGGAGCTGGGGTGTGGCCCAGTGGTGGAGTACTTGCCCAGGATACACGAGGTCCTGGATTCAACTCCAGGTACTGGGGGAAAAAAGAGTCAAAAGGCAGGGGAGGGACGGTACACACTGGCAAGAGGAGGGCGCCAGTACACGGGCAGCAGAGAAGCCCTGCAGTCCCTGGGAGTCCAGCAGGCCCTCGGGGAGCCTCCAGGCACCTCCACCAATGAACACCATTTCTTCCAGTGATGAGCTGCCCCAGGACAAAGTGCAGATGTTAAATCAGCTCCTAGGCCGTCATCAGCACTGTCCAGTCACGTACTCCCTGTGCTTACAAACATGGTCAGAACCAAACATGGTGGCCACGCTTGCAGTCCCAGCACTCAGGAGGCTGAGGCAGGAGGATGGTGAGTTCAAGGCTAGCCTGGGCTACGGCAAGACCTTGTCTAAAAAATAATAAATAAATAAAAATTTTTTAAGAAAAGTAGAAGAGTGAAGGGAAAAATGCTTTCCCTCACAACTTATTCTGCACAATCTTTAAATACTTGTGTCAACAAAAAGTTAAGTTATAGAATGAAAATGCATCTCTAGTTTCACTCAATGACAGGCTGAGCAGGCCGTGAAGGGCGCTGGCCCCTCATACACTGGGACCACCCGACCTTTCCTTTCTGAGCGGCAGAAAGGGACCAGCACAAAGGAAGCGCCTTCTGGCCTGAGGACCCCATTAGGACGCACTGTGAAAAGTGCCAGCTGGCTGCCCTCACCTGCCTAGCACCTGCCACCCGGGAAGGGTTGGCATAGCCAACTCAGCCGCACGACAGGCTGAAGCACAGGCTGCTCTGCTCCCTCACCCACTTGCTCTGGCAGGCCGTCCAGGAACACCCTGCCAGGCTCAGATCACAACACAATCCTGACCCGAGGCATCCCTGGACATCCTGGTTCTCATTTACGAACGTGAACCAAGTTGTGGGGTGTGGCTCAGTCTGAGACGCAGGGCTCCACAGCAACTTCTGCTTTATTCCCTTCTCCTCCCTGAAATGTTAGCTGATGGGAGGGAAATAGACTATAAACATGGCCATCGGAAGGAACAACGCATTAGTCTAAGGACCATCCCCCTAAAAAAATGAGTCTCTCCTTACGCTGGGAGTCTCAAGTCTCAGTTCTACCAGGTAGGTGCTTTTTCTGGTCAGAGGCCAGAACAGGCTTCCCTGGGTTCTCAGAGAACCCGCAGACTCTGTGAGTTTATGCTAGATGATTACTGAGACAAGGGAGGCTCTCAGAAGCCACACATGAGGTACCATCACAGATGTATCTCAACAGGCCAGATGTATGCATTATCCCCCAGCTATTACCAAAAACACAGTTCAACATTAGTTTGGTGAATGCTGATTGAACAACAAGTACACTCTAAGTTTCCTACCTTCATTCCAGAATGACTACTGGGCACACAAATTCACAAATCATGTCACATCACTGTAGTCCTCTTGGACGTAAGCTGCTGGTCTAGTGGTATCCAACATAAACAGGGTTCTAAAACCAGCTTAGTAGACGGACTCGTTTTGAAGACACACAGACCCACGACTTCCATGCTATTACAATAACTTCATCTTCACAGTAAAAACATCAGGAATTCCTGGAGAAACAGATCTTCAGCCCAGCTGTGAGCCCACTGATTTGGCAGTGCTGGTCATGGTAACTGACAGCCTGAGGCTAATGAAGAGCTGTTCGCTCAGGAAGGGGAGGCCCCCAGAAAATCCACACTAAAACGGCAGTACACAGTGAGGCAGAGGACGCGTCTTCCTGAGAAGAGCCCGGCCCTTTCCAGGCACATCAGAGGGGTCCTGGCCAAAGGCCCACCTTCTCGGGGGTCAGAGCCAGCACAGAGTGTGGGACGGCACCCAACAACGCTGCGCTCATGGGAGCAACAAGTCAGTGGTGTTGTGCGACAGTCCCCAAAGCCTTCGGGTGAGCACTCAGGTTGGCCCTCTGGGCACAGCTTGGTGGCAGTGCACCAGGTTGAAATGTCTCCACCCTGCACCACGTACTTGCCTGGTAGCTCAAGTTCGCAAACACCCCCCAGGGCCCCAGGCTGGCTTGGGGGCAGCTGCACCAGGTGCTGGGGGGGGGGGGGGTCTGAGCATAAAGTCATTGTGGCGAGTCCCTGTGAGATTGCTCCTCTGTGCAAACAGGGCACGGTGGTAAATTACAACTGGCCGTTGAGTTAAGGATCAGTCAAAATAAGGTAGTTGTAAAAGGAAAGAGTATTGCAACACGAATGAAGGAATTGTATTAGCTTGCTCTTCAGTCCAGGCGCACAGCCTCTTCCTTACTTCTTCTTTCTCTTTTCTTGAACACACCGTGGACAGAACCTATGGCAGGAAAGGCACAGGGAACAGCCCTTTGCAGCACTCTGCCAGCGCACAGAATGCCCGTCCCCTACCTCCTGCACCTCCCAGGACAGCTGGACGCAACTGAGACAGCGCCGGCGGATAGCTGCACAAACAGTGCGGGAAGCTGCCACGTGAATACTGATGAGGCTGACAGATACACATTAGCCACAGCCTTGGGATCAAGTCTACCAGGCTGGTCGTTCTCTGGTCAGTGACAGGATCACTGAGCTAGCTACTGAAGGGAATGTCTAGGCACTGGATGTGCTAAAGGCCAAACCAACAGTCACAGGCCTGTCAGGCCTACGCATCCCAGGCCCAAGTGCAGCTGTGCTGGGCCCTGGAACCTGTATGGCTCACAGGGGGCCCTGGTGCTCCGGGACAAACACACTTTGGAGCCTCAAAGGACTGTTCTTGGACATTCCCAGATCATATCAGCCACTCGTCACACAAGGAGTGTTCTGACAGGTTCCCATGAAGGAGGCAGCTCATTCACATGTGACAACTAACGTTACTTCCCTCCGTACCCTTTGTGCTAAGCCCCAAGTACCTGCGAGAGAGCAACAGGCCTGCACTGGCCCTGCGAGGTCAGCCGAAGCTCCAGGCCTCACTGAGCATCCCACAGAGTGATCTACAGAAGGACCACAGTGAAACCCTCGCACCCTCCACCCCACCCTACCCGACCCCTCCCGACGAGCTCCTGTTTGGCCCTACGTCCAGCACAACGGACGGCTGCACAGCTAACCTCTCTCGCAGGTCTACGGCGCCAGCCTCAACTCCCTTCCCAGTGCTACTAGACTTTCCCACCCGGAAGTCCTGAGGACAATTTGCCATGGCCAAATGGAACTCAAAATCAGATCTCTGCCTCACAGCCTACCCCCCAATCACGCCTGCTCTCTCCCCAACACTCCTTTCCTCAGGTTGGGATCTGCCCTCTGTCAGAGGCAGGGCCACACACTACAGTATCTGCCATCACTTACCCACCTGCAGCTCCCACCCCTCGTGTCCCAGCCAGCCAAGAGGCCTGCCACATCCCTTGTTAAAACCCTGGTGTGCCCTCACGGACATGTGTGGGGTGAGGTGCCGTGTGCAGGGGCCTGCCCAGGCAGGGCAGGCTGGCCTCAGCCTCACGCACACTGTGAGCTGACCAAGTGCCTCCCCAGCTCAGCGCCCACCCTCCTTTCCCTCTGTGGTCCTTGCGTAAGACCAGAAGGTAATTCCCTCTCACTGACTGCAGGCTGGGCTACAGGAGCTTCTGTCTGTCTACACAGCAAGCCAACATGCGGCAGGATACACGCTGGGTGCTCCACGTGAAGAGGGCAGTATTCCTATCATCTCAGCTTAAGAACACACCCATTTTCAGCACAGGTCAACAAGACCAGGCTTCCATTTAAATGAAATCTTAGAACATCTTGAAACAGTTGCTGCAGCTGGCCAGATGCAGGGGAGGTGAGAACGCATGAACTTCCTGCACCACTGGCTGCGTGGAGCCCTCAGCAGGCAGCTCCAGACCACAGCCTTGTTCTCAGAACTTCACTGGAGATAAGAGCCCTCACTACTTACATTCATTTAAGATGACCTCTACGCACCGAGAGCCAGAAGAGGGGCCAAGATGTGTGGCTCAGGGGCAGAGCACTTGCCTGGCCCACAAGATACCAGTGATTTCATCCCAAGCACCATATAGATGGGTAAATAGATACACAAACAGACAGATAAGATAGACAGATAAGATAAATAGATAAACCAGCAGAATGCTGCTTTTTCAAGGTATAGCAGTGCAAACACGTGAGCTGGGCTGCAGACCTTCCTCTGTTAAGTTCAGACTTCTACCCCCAGCCAGGACCAGTGCTGCAGCAACAGTGGGACCCAAGGCAAACCCAGAGTTCCAGACAGACAGGCCCGCCTGAGGCCCCCTGCCCGGGGAGGCAGCTGCCTTGTCAGCCCAGCTCCCAGCAATCAGAGCCTCCCTGGGGAGACTGGAGGGAGGCGCAGAGGCAAGAGCACGAAGAACAGGCTCCTCATACTGACCACTTTCCTTTGGGCTTCGTGGTGAGGTCCACGCAGGCAAAGTGAAACCACTCGATTGGGCACTGCAAGGTAAAGGAGAGGAGGTCACGCCAAAGGGAGAGGAGGTCACGCCGAGGAAGAGGTGAGGCGGTCACGCCAAGGAAGGGGAAAGGAGGTCACGCCGAGGAAAACAGAGGCCATCACGCCAAGGACGGGGAGGGCCGCTCTCAGGAGACCCAGACACTTACATCTGGATTGTCGCAGCCAATCATCTCCCCGTAGGACACCTGGTGGCACAGGCAGTACGTGGGCTCGTTTGGATCCACGGGCATGTCCAGCACATCAGAGGGGTGCACAGACAGGATGGTGTCAGTGAGCTCCGACCTGCGGGGGAGGCACAGCGCTGCTGACCACAGGGAAGCAGGGAGGGACTGGCAGCAGGCCAGGGGCCAACCCCACAGGCCGTTCCCTCACCCCATAGTGCAGGACAAATGAAGCTTCCAAGGAGAAAATCTGCAACGGGCTCTGAGCTACTCAGTATCGATAAACTTGCTTCCAATTTCCTTACTGTTACTTGAGGAAATTCCCAGTATTGCCACTGAGGCACATTTTCAACAAGAACCTCAAAACCTCTCTGACCACACAACTCTCCCCCATGAATTTATAGTAAGAAAATAAGTAATGACATGAGCAAAGTAGTGTCAGCTGAAGAGTTTTCACTGGACCATCGCTAATCACGAGACCTAGCAATAGCACCCACAAGCAGAGCCTGGGCCGTGGGGCAGGACAGGGCACAAGGGCTGACAGGCTGTGCTGGCAGCGCTCCTCCTGCAGCACCAGGCCCCCTTCCATGAAGCACAGGACCCTCCAGCCTCAGTCCCTCTTCCTGAACAGGACCACCCTGGCCTCTGAGACCCCTCCCTCCGTGCTGGCCCTCCTCTGCTTCCTGCCACCTCTTGGTGGAGGCAAGAACCCATCCTCACCCGCCGAGAGACAGCTGGCATTTGAGGCTGGCCAGGGATCAAGGCGTTCGCCACCTCTCCCGTCACCTGACACACACACCATCCTCCCACAACAAGAGCCAGTGTGTCCTGTGCCCAGGTCACTATGTAGCTACACAGGCAATTTCACCCCAAATCATGATGCAGGCGGCTCCTCTCGGCCTCCCTCAGGCTCTGCATCTCCAGATACATCCATCCCATCAGATGCCCGCCTGCTGCAGGGGCCACTTCCAACACATACCACCCTTGCTGCGGCTCTAACCCTACAGCTGCCACCTGATGGTCTGAGCGGAAGCCCAGTGGGATTCCTCCTGCCCACGTCTCCCTCCAAACCTGCTGTCCCCACTCCAGAGCCAAGTGCCACCCCGCAGAGCCTCCCATCTGTCTGAGAGGTCTGTGCTCACGGGGGACTTACTCTTTACCTGGATTTTTCAGGTAAATGTGAAAGCTGTACAATGTAGGCTCAGGTGGTAAAGCCCCATTAGCATGATCCTCACTCCATCCTGAAGCCCAGGATATAGGATGCAAATACACACAATGAGTTCATGAGGGCTATGGCAAAGAAAAGGCAGAACAGTCACAGCCAAGGGACGCGGAGGAAAAGCCTGGGCCCCGGAGGGACCCACACATGCCTTGCCTTTGCTCTGTCTAAACGTCCTCCAGGCTTCTGCAATTGCATGTATGTGCATATACACATTCAGGCCCAGCAACACACCAGCACCCACAAGGGCTCTGGGAGCCCGAGTCTCTCTCCTCTGTCTCTCCGGGAACAGATGGAGTTTTCTCTATACATGAAATCCATAACGCCATCAGGAAAGCTCAGTCTGGAAGCTCAAGCCAGCCAACTGGGTCCTAGAAAAAATGGCGAGCCAGGTGTGGTGGCTCACACCTGCAATCCTGGGGACTAGGGAAGCGAAGGCAGGAGGATTGCAAGTTCAAGGCCAGAGGCAGGCTGTGTGACTAATCAAGACCCCAACTCAAAACAAAATATAATAGCAAACGTGCGTTGGAGGTGCAGCGTAGTGGTGGAGCACTTGCCAAGGATGTGCAAGGCCCTGGGTTCAATGTCCAAGAACCACACAAAAAAAAAGGCAGAAGAAAAAGAGGTAGAGAAAACCTGAGCACTGAAAGAGACTGAACGCCAGGCGTGGCAGTGCATACCTGTAATCCCAGCAACTCGGGAGGTGGAGGTAGGAGGATCCCAAGTTTAAGAGCAGAGGCAGTCTGCGTAATTTAGTGAGACCCTGTCTCAAAAAGTAAAAAAAATGACCTGAGGGTGCAGCTCTGTGGTACAGCACTTGGAAAGCATGTAAGCGTGAGGCCCTGGGTTCAACACCCAGTACTGCAATAAAAAAAACAAAAGAGGAGACTGAACAACTGGTCAGTATAAAGATACAATGTGCATACAGGGACTGAACTTGCCCTCCCACTATAAGCAACTGGACAAAACTGTTTTCACACACCGAACAGAGGTGTGGGGACTGCAGTCCCCTGAGGAGGCAATGAGGCAACACCGCTATCTCCAGCTTCCTACCAGGAGGCCCCTCCCAGGCCAGGCACAGAGAGGAAAACCAAACAGCATGAATATTCTGCTGAATAGCAGAGAAAAGCCCCAAGTTCAGGGAGGCTGAACCTTCCGGGGCTTGGGACAGTGTATTGAAAGAAGGAAGGAAGCCACAGAGAGAATACACTCCAGAGATCTGCAAAGGGACCTCCTCCAGTTGTTGGCTAAAAATTGAGCTATCTGTGTGCAGGGTGAGAATCTACAAGGCCGGGCAGGAGACGTGAGCTGAGTGGTTCCTAGAGCTCTCCTGCAGGCCGGAAGACGTATCAGTTCTAACAGCCAGAACAGACCTCACGCAACACCAACACATTCAGAGCAGATCCACCTGAGCAGCAGACATAACCAACCCTGGAGGAGAAGCTAACGCAACCTCGGGGATGGCAAAACACAGTCCACGCGTGGATGCCCGTTTCTATGAGTAACGTTTTACTGGACCATAGCCACAATATTTATCTACATTTTCCTTTTTTGCTTGTTTTTTGTTTTTAAGACAGGCCCAGGCTGGCCTCGAACTCGCAATCCTCCTCCCTCGGGCTCCCAAGTGCTGGCATTACGTTATATACCATCATGGCCAGTTTTCATCTACGTACTCCTTGTGGATATTGTGGAGGTAAGACGGCAGAGTGGAGTGGTCACAATAGAGACAATACAGTCCGTGACTCTAAAGGGCTTACTATCTGGCCCTTTAAGAAAAAATTTTTTTCAAATATTTGATAATTAAAATGAGCTTACAGAGCCAACCACAGTGGTGCATGCCTGTAATCCCAGCAACTCAGGAGGCTGGAGCAGGAGGATCTTGAGTCCAAGGCCAGAGATAGCCTGCGTAACTTAGAGAGACCCTATCTCAGAATAAAAAGTGAAAAAGGAACTGGGGTTGCAGCTCAGAAACAGAGCACTTCCCCAGAATGCGCAAAGCCCCAGCATCAATCCCCAGCACTGGGGGGAAAAAAAAGGCCAGGTGCCAAGCACTAGCCCATTTGTTTGAGGCCAACCTGAGTAACACAGTGAGACCTGTCTTTTGGGGGCGTTTATTGCTGTTGTTACTGGGGTGTTGAACCCAGGGCCTCATCACACATGCTTTGCAAGGCCTCAACACTGAGCTGCACCCACAACTCATTTTTTCTTTTACTTTTTTATTTTGAGTCAGGGTCTCATTAAGTTATACAGGCTGCCTATAGCCTTGAACTTGCAATTCTCCTGCTTCTGCCTCCCTTGTTGCTGAGATTACAGGTATGCACCACTGATCCCAGCTGTAAGACCTGTCTTGAAAGGAAGGAAATAAGCATGAAGGAAGAAAGGATGGGAAAAGGGAGAGACGACAGAAAGAAAGGTAGGTTAAGTAAAACTAGGAAGACTAAATAAACCAGACTTTCTAGGAAGCATTCTTGGGGGATAAAACTATGAGGCAACAAGGGGACACCCACTACAGTGCAGGCTGTGTGGATCTAGGATGGAGGAGGAGGTCAGAGAGCTACAGGGCACAGGAAGGGCTTCTGTTGGCCATGGACCAGGCCAGCGACAGGGAAGCACACTTCACAGAAGCTCTTTACGCTGTGTGTTTATTTTGCATGGTTTTCTGTATTACGTATCACTGAGCGCCACAAGTGTTGGGGGTCTTTTGTAAGATAAGAATTTGGACCAGGCACCATGGTGCACACCTGTAATCCCAGCAACTCGGGAGGTTAGGCAGGAGGACAGTCATTCAAGGCCAGGGGCAGGCTGCACAACTGAGATCTTGTCTCAAAATACAAAATGAAAAAGACACTTGGGGTACAATCCCGAGGGCATGTGTAACACTGTGGGTTCAAACTCCTAATTCTGGGAAAGAAAAAAAAAAAGATAATTTTGGCTAGGGTGGGCTAGGGCTCAAAAGTAGAGCATAGGATAGCATACACAAGACCCTGGGTTCTATAGCTAGCATCACAGAAAGAATTTAAATGACAGATTTTATAACCAAAATATTTCCCCTTCTAAGCTCTCCCAGAGCTGTCAGAGCCCCTCTGGGGGCCTCACAGCACCCAACCAACTCTCCTCCACTCCAAAAGTCACTTCAGTGAGCAGCACCACAATGTCTTTGAGGGAGGGTGCCAGAGAGAACAGCCTGAGGATGAAGATAGCTGGGCACTGTGGCACACAGTGGAGCAGGAGGGTCACAAGCTCAAGGCCAGAGGCAGCCTGAGTAATTCAGCCCCTGATTCAAGATAAAAAGTGAGGAAAAAATGGGCTGGAGATGCAGCCCAGTGGTAGAACACTTGCAAGGCGTGTGCAAGGCCCTGGGTTCAAACCCCCAGAAGCACACACAAAATAAAAAAAGTTAAGGATAAATAAGACACACATCTAATAAATTCAGTCACACGACTTAACAGTGAATATATATTAAATGTATATTTATGTACAAGACAGCAGCTGGATACAAACTCAGCTACCAGAGACTGGCTTAGACGGCACTGTCAGGGAGCACTCAGCATTCTCCTGTCACAGAGGGAGGCACGCAGGCACTAAAGAAGGGGTCTGGAGCCACTGTCACATGCACACCTGAACCTACGGCCCTGGGCAGCCTCACTGGTGCACTGACAGCCACCAACACAAGGGTATGGCTCAAAACTGCTGTGAGGTCAGGCTGGCTCCACATGTGCAAAGCCAGAACCCACAGGACTCGGGGGGCTGGGGTTGGGGGGAAGCACCCAGGTGCCCTCTCCCTGCTGTTCCCTTGGGAAGAAGAGGGCGGAAGTCCCTTACCCTCCTTTATGCTTCTTTTTCTTTGGAGTGTCATCTTCTGATGTCCTTCTCCCTCGACCCCGGGAGCCTCTTTTTTCTTTCTGACCCCGACCTTCTGAAAACCAATACAGACTCACGATATCACAGAATTCCATAAAGCAGGACAAAATTCATCCCAATGCGATATTTACTATCAAATTCCTAATAAATTTAGACAAGATTATTCAAAACCCCACAGATAAGAGTAATAACAAACAGAACATCAGCAGACTTGCTTTTCAACCCTCGTCCTCCGGCACTTTCAAAGTCACTGCCATCCATCTTGTCCTTCAGGTCTGCTTCAAAACGCGCCAAGTCAGCATCGAGCCTTCGGATGTGTTTGTCAACCTGCAAAAAGGATACTCCAAAGTCTGACTTTAACGTAAAAGCAAGGACTAGGTGTGGCTCAGTGGTAAAGTGCTTGCCTAGCATGTGGAAGGCCCGAGGCTGGATCCCCAGCACCACATAATTAAAAAAAAAAAAAAGTGAAAAAAGAAGAAAGGAAAAAAAAACCCACACACCCCAAACCAAACCAAAGGCCCAGGAAACAACCCTGTGGGAGTGGTCCCAGGCAAAGGCGTGGGACGGCAGAAAGGAGAGCCCTGCCTGCCCCTGGCCTCACCATCTCGTAGGTCTGCATGGCCAGCTGCACCTTGTCGTCGCTGTACTCCTTGCACTTGTTGTAGGCGCTCTGGATCTTCTGCAGGTGCCCCACGCGCTGGTCTGGAGAGAGACCCTTCACCGTGGAGATGTACTCTGCGGCCAGGATGTCAATCTCGGCTTTTTTATCTGACGGGGACACAGGTGAGAAGCTAGTCCGGCACGAGGTCCGCAACACAGCACCAGAATGCCAGCAGAGTCTGGCCACCAAGTGGGAGGTGGGCTGGCACAAGCCTGAGCTGCCAGCAGGAGCAGAACTGGTCATGGGGGTGGGCACTGTACAGCATAGCCAATCGCCAGGACAGACTGGGTGCAAGTGTGGTCTGTGGTCCAGTGAGCAGTCACAGCTCCCTCTCTGACTCTCCAGCACCCTGTCTGGAAAATAAACTGTGCGGCTACCTTGCCCAGAACCTAGCATCCTTCTCTTAGTCACATACCCTAAAAAGAGCTGGGCACTTAGACACCAGGACACACACAAGAGAACACTTGTGATGGAAGCAAACAGGAAATAATCCAAACATCCAATCCACAGCGAGCAGCACCCCACTCACACTGCAGACGCCACCCAGGAGTACAGGGAACGAACCACAGTGGCACACACCATGTGGGTGAATCCCACTAAAGGTGACAGAATGAAAAAGCGAAACGTGCTGCGTGCTTCCATTAACACCACGGACAGAACCTGGGTGCAGGGGCACACGTCTGTAATCACAGCGATTCCAGAGGCAGAGGCAGTAGGATCACAAGTTTGAGGCCAAAGGCAGCCTACATCATTCAGTAAGACCCTGTCTCAAGATGAAAAATTAAAAACGGGCTGGGGAAGCAGCTCAATGGTGGGCCACTTGCAAAGGAGGCACAAGGCCCTGGGTTCAAACCTCCAGTACTGCCAAAAAGAAGGAAAAAACAAAAAGACCAAGGACAGAGACAGACATGGCTCTTAGCTCTTCCTGAGAGCAGGACATCTACTGTTGCAGGTGGGGAGGCTGGCCACCAACTCAGGACAGTGGATGGTGACTGCCAGGGCAGAGGAGGGTGACCAGGAGGGCCACAGGCTTCCAGGTGCCTGGGTGAGGGCTAACCATCTGGGAGGTAAGAACAGGGAGGTTTGTCTGGTGACATTTTGCAACCAATCTGTAAGTGTTTCTCGCCTATCTCTAACATATGCCATATTTCGCCAAAAAAGTCGTCTTCTCATTGCCAAGACACCACACTCAAGTGGAAACCACAGCGTTTCCGACACAGCAAACATGCCCAGCATAGTGAGCAAAGCTTCCCACCCCAAAGCATGTCATCATGCAACTTAAAATCTCACGGGTAAAGAGAATATATCAAAAGTTTTTAGACAGACAAAATAGAAAGAAATTGCATATACAAAAGATCAGGAATCCAAAAGGCACGAGACTCCTTGACACTGACTTGGAAGCTGGGGAGCAACACAGTGATGCTTCAACATTCTGAGAGAAACAGGGTCCTCGGCCCAGAATTCCACACCTAGCTGAGCCACCAGTCAAACAGGAGGCTGAAGTAAATGCTTTCACGAATGTGCAGTGTCACTAGAAATTTAACTTCCCTGGTCCCTCCGTTCGGGAAGCTACCAAAGGAAAGGTTCCACCAAGATAAAGGAGCAATCAAAAAAGACGACATTTAGGATGCAGAGAACAGTGGCCCCCAAAAGGGGGTAACGTGCAATCCCAGGAGAACCTCAGAAAAGCAAGTGCACAGCAAGCAGAGAAACACCCAGGATGAGGCCTGGGGAGCGCAGAGACCTGCCGGACAACCTGTGGTACGAGGGCCAAAGACGGAGCGAGGCACGGAGTGCAGAATACGGGAAACAGAGCTGACAATCAGTAACTCCAAGAAAATAGTTATTCAAAAGAGGTTACCCATGCACAATGTGTGGCATGGCGATTTCAAACCACCTATCCAGCTGCTCCCCACCCCCCACCCTGACTAGTCTCCTTACAGATTGTAGCAGACACACCCTTGAGACAAGGCAGAGGACTTCTTCATTGCCACAATGTACCAGAACAAGATCCAAAATTCACTGTAAATAAGCAATGGCCAAGGGAGTTAAATATGAAAAGGTCAAAAAGTACTCTGGAACTTTCTAAACTACAGGTCGAGCATCCCTAACCTGAAAATCTAAAATGCTCTAAAATCTGAAATTTTGGGGGAGTTAACACCACACCACAGTGGAAGAGCCTACACCTGACCTCAGGTGACAGCCACTTGAGGACCTTAACAGGTGGCTCAGTATACACACACTTTGTTCCATGTACAAAATCAGTAATGATGTTGTATAAAATTATCTTCAGGCCACATGTTCTCATGTTTAGACTTGGGTCCCAGACCCAAGATAGCTCATTATACATGCAAATATCCCAAAACTGGAAAACATCAGAAATCCAAAACACTTCTGGTCCCAAGTATATTGGATAAGGATATTCAATCTGCATGCATATTCTAGACACAGGAAATTTTTTTAAAGGAAAGAAAAAGGCAACAAATACTTTGACTGAAAAGGACAACTGTTACGAAGTTGTGACATGAAGATGCCTAAGAACCCAGGAAGCCAAGTGGCACCTGCCTGTGATCCCAGCAATTCGGAAGGTAGAGGCATGAGGATCACAGGTTCGAGGGCAGAGGCAGTCTGCATAACTTAGCAAGGCCCTCTCTCAAAATAAAAAATAAAAAAGGGGCTGGGAGGGTGCAGCTTAGTGGCAGAAGGCTTGCAAAGTATGCTTGAGGCCCTGAGTTCAGCTCCCAGTATTGCCAAAAGAAAGAGTAAGAACCCAAGAAATGACACCTAACTTTAAAAGTACCAGGACTTACACACACACACACACACTTGGAAAATGGAAGTTCATAAGGAGACTTTGTTTCAAAAAGCAGTTGGGGGGGGAGCTCACTTCAAGATACTGTGCACCGCCTATGTGCCAGGCTATGCTGGGTCCCCTTGGAGCCCTGTGCTGCCCCACCTCCTCCCACTACCACCTCTCCCTGGCTGGCACGCAGAGCCCAGCTCTGGCTAGGACCCACCTTCTGTCCTCTGGTCCAGCTCTCGCATCAGCTGGAAGTTCCTCTGAAGTTCGCAGGGAAGGTTCTCAATGCCTGAAAGAGACACAGAAGCCCTGTACATCTCAGGAAGATAAAGTCCGCCTTCAAGGCACCTCCAAGGCATCTGAAGTCTACGACAGCTAGCTCACTTTGTCTTCTGTTTTTGTTCGGGTTTGGCCAGCAAAGGGACTAAGACCTCTTTTGGGGTGGACTCCAAACAGTGCTGACAGCAGGCCAACAGACTTTAGGACATGACAGAAGCTGCAGAAGTTGAAGTGGAATCCAGGAGCCAGCAGAGGCAGGGAGGGGAGACAAGTGACTTCTCCAGGAGCCCATCTCTCCTTCCTGCTGGGTCACTCCCTCAGTGAACTGCACCCTTCAAGGCTCAAGCCTGAACCTGGGTCCTCCGCGATCCCTGACTTTGCCCTGAAGCCTAGTGTATTGGAGGCTTAATGCACGGATGGACCTGTTCTCTCTGCACTACCTAACGCAGCAGCCTACAGCTACTGAGCACTGGAAACGCAGCCGGTGCACCCAGGATCCTGCTTATTAACTTTTCTTAAATAGCCCCTGTGGCTAGCAGACCCCCCACCCCCGCACAGACAGCAGGCTCCTCTCATCTTATCTTACACCCCTCAGCAGGCGCCCGCGCTACCATTTTAAGCCTAAATCTGACCTTACTAATCTGCCATCTCGAGCCCTGGCTGCACCAGCTCACCAGGTGGCACAGAAACTTTCTGCACAGCCTCTGGCTCCCAGGTCCCAGCGGCCAGCCCTCCGTGCTGGCGGGGACCTCTCTACACCCGGGGTGGGGGGATTCCACTTGTGCGCTCCTGACGTAGGCGCCTACTCGAGGCCTGAATCTTCTATGAACTTTTAAAAAAAACCTGGGTGCCCACATGACAGTGAGGTGCTGGGAAACGGGGCTCCTGACCCACGCCCTGAACAAGGTGTCCCCGCCGCCTTCACGCGCGTGCCAGTGCCAGTTGAGAACTCAGTTTCTACCCGCCTTAGGACGCCCACTGGGTGACACCAGGATGAGGAACGGCCTCCGTGGGCGCGCTCCGCACCCTGGCCTGGCGCCCCGCTCCCCAGGTCCAGTCAAGAAAGCAGAGGGGCAGGACGCGGTGTCCCCTTGGGGAGGGCCGGACCCCCGCCTCCCTCCCTCCCTCCTCCGTAAAGGGCGGGAAGTAGTCACCCTCCCGGTTCTGAGGTGGACCCAGCCCTGCCACCTGGGAACCGAGGGAGGCCTGGCTGCGACGTCAGCCCGCTACACAGGACGCCCCTGCCTCGCCGACGGGGACCCGACGGCTTCCCCCCGCAAGGCGGAGCTCGCCACGCCGCCACGCCCTCCCGCGGCGCGCAGGTGCGGACACAGACGTCCGGGCGGCACTCGCGCCGAGCCCGGGCCCACAGACCACTGGTCCGGCGGGCGTGGCCCCGCCACCTGCGAGACCCAAGGCGGCGGGGGGGGGGGGGGGCCGCGAGGGGCGGGGCCTCGGCCGCAAGCCCCGCCCCGCCGTGACGCACCTGGAATTGGCGGGGCCAAGGCGACGGCCCCCCGCGTCGCGCCCCGCGCCCGCGCTCCCTGCGGCCCGGCCCCGCCCCGCCCGCGCGCCCCCGCCGCCCTGCCGCCAGGTCCCCGCCCTCCAGCCGAGCCCCGGGGTCCTCGAGCGAGCCGCCGCGGCGTGCGGGGAGCTGCGGCGGGGCGGGCCCGCGTGGGTGGCGGCGCGGCCGGGGAGCTTACTGTCCAGGTAGTGCTCCAAGTACATGGCGGTCGCCATCTTCGCCGCGGCCGCGCTCGGGGTCTGCGCGGGCGGGCGGTGCCGCGGGGACGGGGCGGGGCGGCGCCGCGCGCTCACTATTCATGAGCCGCGCGTGCCGATTGGCCGCGGCTAGGGGCGGGGCGAGAGGACCCGCCCCCCGGCTTCCGGCCGGCTCGCGGGCGGCGGGCGGCGCCGAAGGGTTCGGCCTCCGGGCCGCGGCGCGGCGAGAGGCCGGGGGAGGGGTGGCGGGCGTGGGGGGTCTCCGCCTGGAGCGCGGTCCCGGGCGCCCGGCGTGGCCTCGGGCCGCACCTGCCCGCGGCCCCGCACCCTCGCCGCCCGGCCCCGGAGCGCGGCGGGGACTCCGCTCCCACGTGCGTCCGGCCCGAGAAGCCCGCAGTCCGGCCTCCCCGCGGCCCTCGCGCCGCTTTTCCTCCCGGAGCCCAGCGTGGTTGTCCGCCGCGCCCGGGCCTCTTTTCTGTTCCTCCCGCAAACGGCCGCCTTCCTCCCTCCCTGGAGAGGACGGAGGCGGCCTCACCTCGGCCTCGTTTATCGCGCTGACTCTCTTTGTTGCCGACTCCCCAGGAGCGGGGCGCCCGTGCTTCACTGCACGCCTTGGCAGTACCTGGCGCCCAGGTACCCGTCTGGCTATTGGCTGTAGCCCAGTGAAGCTGTCCAAAAGTGCACGTTAAAGCCAAGCACTGTGCCTTACGCCTGTCATCCCAGCGCCTCGAAAGGGCCTCAGGTTCGGGGCCAGAGGCAGCCTGGGCAACTTCATGAGACCCTGACTCAAAAAATGCGCCGGGAATGCAGCCCAGTGGTAGAGCACTTGTGAGGGTCTGAGTTCAACCCCCTTAGTTCAAGTACTAAAAAAGAAAAACGGAAAAAAAAAAGATGCACATTAAAATGCCTGAAAGTGTTGGGAAAGGATCACTAAAATATATTAAGGGAGTGCGTCCACATCTGCGAGCTATGTGGCGAGTGCTCCCCACGACGCTGCCACATGGAATCCTGCCACACAATCCTGCCACACAGAACCACCCGTGGTAGGGTTTAGGTATTAAGGTAATCTCTGGCAGAGCTTCATGGGTCAGGTGCTGGGTGCCACTGGCCAGCCCTGCCTACTCTGGTACCTCACGTTACCCAGAGGTAGAGGATGCCTGAGGTTCCAAGGCGGAAGAACAGCTGATGACCAGTGCTCCTCCTCACACACAGTTACTGGTTGTACAAGGTAGCATAACCTGACCAAAGTAGCAGGACTTCCCTTATTTAAAATACATTTTTAAGGGGCTAGGGGTGTGGCAAAATGATAGAGCACTTGCCTAGCGTGCCAGGGCCCTGCATTCAGGCCTCCAGCACTGCAAAAAATAAAATGCCTTGGTGGGGGATTTTGCGTTTGTGTTGTGGGGTTTTGTTGGCTTGTTTGTTTTGTGGTCCTGGGGTTGAACCCAGGGCCTCATGCCTGCATGCTTTGCAAGTGCTGGACCACTGAGCTGCACCCCCAGCCCATTTGTTTTGACTTTTTGAGACAGGGTCTTGCTAAATTACGAAGACTGCCTCTGGTCTCGAACTTGCGATCCTCCTGCCTCTGCCTCCTGAGCCGCTGGGATTACAGGCGTGCACCACCCTGCCCAGCCCTTGTGTTGTGTTTTTTAGATAAGGACTCCCTGTGTAGCTCAGGCTGGCCTCTGACTAAAGATCCTCTTGCCTCAGACTCACAAGTGCTGGGATTATAGGCTATGTCACCACACCCAAGTAAAATGCATTTTAGAAGATGTGTTCCCCTTCCTGAACTCTTCCCCAAGCCCCAAATAATGAAAAAAGAAGCAGTTAGCCAAGCGCTGTGGAGCACTCCAGGAATTCCAGCTACTAAGGATACCGAGGCAAGATCACAAATTTGAGGCCAGAGGCGGCTATGAACATAGTGAGACCCTGACTCAAAAATAAAAAGGAGGTTGGGGTGCAGCCTAGTGGCAGAGCACTTACCTAAAATGCATGAGGCCCTGGGTTCAAAACCCTAGTGCTGCCAAGGAAGGGAGGGAGGGAGGGAGAGAGGGAGCTGTTGTTAGGTGCTATCAAGTTGGTATCCAACTCATAGTGACCCTACATACAACAGGCAGAGCTCTACTGTTGTGCTTCTCTATTATTCATAGGATTTTCAATGGCTGATTGTTTTGCGGGGGAGAGTGGGTAGCCGGGTCCGTCTCCCAAGCCTTCAGCACTTGGCATTCCCAGGTGGTCTCCCGTCCAAGTACTAACCAGGTCCAATCCTGCTTAGCTTCTGAGATCTGATGGGATCGGATGTCACTACAGGCTGTTAATTCTATTCTCCATTAAAACTCAAACCACAGAGAAACTTGAAAAGTTTCCCACCTCCCCAGAATGCTACACCAATCACCGTGCTCCCTCCTGAGTCTGAGTGTTAGCAGTGTGGGTGCATCTTCCTGGACCTGTTCAATGCCTGATGAGAAAATGAACACCCCATTGCACACCACCCACTTGAGCAGCTACAGGTTTTGTTTTTCTACTAATAATAAACTTTTCTTTCAAGTAGTCGTAGGTTTCTTGAAAAACTGAGCAGAAGCAGGACGTGGTGGTGCATGCTTGTGATCACAGCAACTCAGGAGGCTCGGGCAGGAGTACCTGAAGTTCAAGGCCACAGGCAGCCTATGCAAGCTAGTGAGACCCTGTCTCAAAATAAAAGGTAATAAGGGGGCTGAGGGTGCAACTCGGTGGTAGCACATTTGTCTAGTATGAGTGAGGCTCTATGTTCAATCCCCTGGAAAAAGAAAGAAAGGAAGAAAGAACGAACGAACGAACAAAGTACAGTCCCCATATATCCTCTCCCCCGCCAGTTTACGCTATAGTAAACATTTTCCATTCCTGTGGTAAATTTGTTAGAATTGATGAAACAACACTGATATGTTATTATTCACTGAACGCCATAGTTTATGTTAGGGGGCACTCTTGGTGTGGTATATTCTAGGCGTTTTGACAAATGCATGTTAAGCATCCCTGTTACCACACCATACATAATAGTTTCACTGACCTAAAAATCCCGTGTTGCATCTATACACACCCATCTTCTATGAACCCTTCTCTTACCCTAGCCAAATCCTCTGGAAACCAGCACTGTCTTTATAGTTTTTCTTTTTCCAGATTATATATAGTTGGAATCATACAGTACTTAGGCTTTTCAGACTGGCATCTGTCACTTACCACTAGGTATTTAAGGTTCCTCCATGTCTTCTTGTGCCAAGATGGTTTTTTTAATTTGAAAAATATTCCAGCATATGATGTGCCATAGTTTATCCGTTCCCCTTTTGAAGGGGTAAGTAGGAAATAAGATGGAAGGTATATACAGTCATTAACCAAAAAGAGTGGGTGGATGATCAAACATGTTAGAGGTTGCATATAAGCAGGAACCAATGGTACTGAAGGAAAAAGTGGGAGCTGCCTTGAAGGAATTGGTGAAACACGAGGCTCCAAATATTGATGAAATGCCAATTGAGATGTTTCGACAAACAAACACCAGAGGTGCTCACTTGTTTATGCCAAGAGATTTGGAAAACAGCAACCTGGCCAACTGACTGGGAGATATCCATATTTGTGCCTATTCCCAAGAAAAAGGAATCCAATTGAATGTGGAAACCATCAAATGATATCATTAACATCACATGCAAGTAAAATTTTGCTAAAGATCATTCAAAAGTGACTATAGTAGTATATTGACAGGGAACTACTGGAAAATCAAGCCATATTCAGCAGAGGGCATGAAACCAGGGACATAATTGCTGATGTCAGATGGATATTAGTCAAAAGCAGAGAATACCAGAAAGATGTCTATGTTTTACTGACTATGCAAATGCATTTGACTGTGGGGATCACAATAGATTATGGATATCATTGCAAAGAATGGGAATATCAGAGCACTTAATTGTATTCATGAGGAATCTGTAAATGGTCCAGGAGGCAAATGTTTGAACAGAAAATACTGTTTGGTTTAAAACGGAGAAGGGTGTGCATCAGGGATGTATCCTTTCATTGTACCTTTTCAATCTCTGTGC
This sequence comes from Pedetes capensis, assembly GCA_007922755.1. Taxonomy (NCBI): domain Eukaryota; kingdom Metazoa; phylum Chordata; class Mammalia; order Rodentia; family Pedetidae; genus Pedetes; species Pedetes capensis. The sequence goes on along the minus strand of VMDO01021579.1, from coordinate 1,554 downwards.
TGAGCAAATAATTAGAGAAGATGGACTTTATGAAGAAGAATGTGGCATCAGAATTGGAGGAAGACTCATTAACAACCAGTGTTATGCAGATGACACAACTTCACTTGCTGAAACTGAAGAAGATTTGAAACATTTACTGATGAAGAACAAAGAACACAGCCTTCAGTATGGATTGTGACTCAACACCAAAAAACAAAAACCCTTACAAATGGGTAAGTAAGCAACTTCATGATAAATGGAGAAAAGATTGCGGTTGTCCAAGATTTTGTTTTACTTGGTTCCATAATCAACACTCATGGAAAAGCAGTCCATTTGAGAAATCAAAAGACGCATTGCATTGGGAAAAGCTGTTGCAAAAGACTTCTTTAAAGTGTTGAAAAGTAAAGTCACATAGAAGACAAAGAAAGGGAGGGACTATTTTAGTGACATCAGTAGTTTCCAGCTTCTCATTCCCATGAACTGTGCCTTGTACACATGCCTGTACCCAGTGTATCCATACCTTTGTCTATTGCCACATCATCAATTACCTGAAAACTCAGTGATTTAAAAGCCATTTTATGCTACCTCACCATTTCCATGGCAGGATTTCAAGCAGAACTCAACTGGATAATTCTGCTGTTGGGTGGGATAGAACAGAGGCCACCGCACTGGGGTGTCTTGGAAGATTTCTATAATGGTTTGGATCTCAATTGGCCCCCAAAGCTCTTGTCTTTTGGTCCCCAGCGGGTGCTGGCCAGGAGGCTGTGGAACTTTGGGAGGTGGGTCTAGCCTGGCTGAAGTGAGTTACTGGGGGGTGGACCTTTCGAGGCTTTTAGAGCTCTGTGCTCTCTGCTCCCTGCTTACGCAGAGGAAAGGTATTCAGTCATGGGCTCTGTCTCCTGCTACCACTGTGGACTGGTCTTCTGTGAGACCTCAGTAAATCTCTTTCCTCCACAAATATGGTTGGTTTTTCTGCTATAGCAACATCGGGCTAATACAGCTTCACTCCATGGGCACCCGGGAGACAGAATGCCTACAGTGGCCTCCAGCTTACCAGACCCGGGTAGCAACATGTCCTACGTGGTGCTCATGGCCTCCAGAAAGAGAGGTCCAGGAGGCTATGATGGAAGCTATCGGACTCTAGTAACCTAATCCTGTTAGTCCCAAGGCAAGTTATTGGGACCCACTCAGCTCAAGGGGAGAGGAGTTGGATCCCATACAACATTGGGGGCTTAGCAGAGGCTGTGGCCATCTCCAATCTACCATTGTCTTTAGGATTAACTTTTAGTATTTAGCATTGCTGACTCAAAGAGCATTGTGTTTCCTGTTTGCTGTACTGGAGGGTTGAACCCAGGGCCTTGAGCATACTTTGCATGCGCTCCACCACTGAGCAGCACACTCAGCCTTTTTTTCTTTTTTCTTAAGACAGAGTCTCACTAAGTACACAGGCTGCCTCTGTCTGGGTTTAAACTTGTGATCCTCCTGTCTCCGAGCCACTGGGACTATAGGTCTGCACCACCGAGCCCGACTGGTATTGCATGTTTTAAGTACTGATACTTTTTTTTTTTTTTTGCG